>ML302725.1:0-56381 GCA_005239505.1 Nicotiana paniculata | reverse complement strand
TAACTCGATCGAATACAGTATCGAGTGCCAGTCGTGCCTCCCCTAGTTTGGGGCGTGACACTTGCCAAAAGAAAGAAGGGATAGCCTTAACATACCTAAACCGATTTCTCTTGAAATTTTCTCTAACATACGTCTTTTACGAAAACACGTAACGACGGATCGAAGTAGGGGAAAATCTGTATGATGTTCTTGAGAAAGATTGTACCGTACTCCCTTAGAATTGTAAAATTTTACGTTGCTTAAGGTGTTATGAAATCTTGTTGAATTGCTAACCTTGTTGAAGATACCACGAGACTCTTGTTAAATTGCTAATATTTGTTGAATAAACTTATGAAAATGTCACGTTACCCATGGATCTCTCGTTTAAGAATTGATGACTTTTGTAGAGACGACTTTCATAAGAATTGATCATGCTAACCTTGTTAACTGTACTCTCTTAGAGATAACTTTCATAAGAATTGATCATGCTAACCTTGTTAACCATACTCTCTTAGAGATGACTTTCATAAGAATTGATGCGGGCCCCACCTTATGTGGTGGCTTAACCACATATTCTTAATCTTTCCACATAATCTCCATGACTTAAGAGTCATATATCCTAGGGTGGCTTGCTGCCACGTTTGGGGTAAGATCCATCAAGTTTATCCAACTCTAATTAATTGTTAACTTATTAATCTCTCACTAATCAATAATTAACCAATTACCCACGTAATTAAAAATTATCTCAAATTACTTATAATATCACTCACTTTTAACATACTTTTTACACCTTACTGTCATGGTCATGTCGTACCTTGTATGGTATTAGTCCATAAATACCGGGTATTATAGCTCGGATCGTATTTTATCCCAACATGACAAACTTCAACGAAACTTACTTTCATTGATTTGCTTACCCTATCTCCTTCACAAATTTACTTACCACTTGTGTTGAAATAGCATAATACTTATAACTTTCAAATAATCTCATTCCCGAGTTTACGTCGATTATTACAACATATGAAAATACGGGATGTAATATTCATTTCTAAGCTTTTATCAATTTACTTATGGTGTAATTTCATGTACGAAAATATGGGGTGTAATAGTTCTCGCGTTCGCAAAGAAGGTCTGGAACTGAAGGAAAGTTTGTGCTTTGCAAACGCGAGGGTTTGGCCACGTTCGCGAAGAAAAAATGCCTGGGCAGACTTATATCATTTCAAAAATGAGGGTTTGACCATTTTTATCAAAACTTGAGTTTGGGAGCTCGGATTTGGACGAGATTTTGAGGGATTTTCAGAGACATCGATTGGGTAATGATTCTACACTCCATTTTGGTTATATCCCTGATAAGTGGAGATTTGTTTTTAATTTTTAATAAGTAGGGATTTTGACTACTTATTTGCACTCTTTTACTTTCGTTTTAGCTCAAAATTGCTTAAAGGTATTCCCGAAAACTGATGAAATGTGCTTTCTTGCAGGAATGTTGTAATATGAGTCAAAGCGAGGAAAATCAACTCAAGAAGGAGTAAGTTTGTACAAGGACTAAACCAAAGAAAAAAGAGCAAAGTGCGGACCGCACAATATTGAGTGTGGCCGCAGACTATGAAAGACCTCTGATAGAATTCCTTTGCAAAGTGCCGACCGCACAATTATTGTGCGGTCGCAGAAGATGAGGTTTAGAGATATGGGAGTATGGGTCTATGAAGAAGTGCGGACCGCACTATTATTGTGCGGCCGCACTTAGAAAAGTGCGATCGCAGAAGTCTCTCTTGTTAAGCTCAAAATCAAGAGTGCGGTCGCAGTAAAAATGTGCGGTCCACAGAATCTGAAGAATTGCAACCGCAACTCATAATTGTGCGGCCACAAAAATCCATCTTGTCAAGCCAGCTTCAAAGTGCGGACCGCACACAGAATTATGCGGCCGCGGAACCTCCGTAGGGGCGCAATTTTATCCGATAATTTCAGCTGTGTGTAAATAGCTCTTTTGTCAAATTTAGGTAAAAGTTTTGAACTCTCGAAAGTAGCTAGCCGTTTTTCCTTTACTGCTTTGGGAAACTTTGTATTAGTTTATCAGTTTAACATTAGATTTTTATTCCTTTTATCATCTATTATGAGTTTAATCTTATTTTCTTCAATTTTATCTACGAGTAGCTAAATTCTTAGCTAGGGTTGTGACCCAATTCTAGTGTGGGTGCCTAATGGGTGTTTAATTTAGGGCTTGTTTGTGATTGGGTAAGTGATATTTAGCCTAGTTCTTGCTTTAATTTTAGAATCAATGGTTGCAAACATTGATTCAAGCCTAATTGACCTAGTATCTACTTAAGAAAGAGAGACTAAGTCTAGGAAAGCTAGTCTAACATGAAACTGGGGTGAACTCAAGAAATTGATAGCCCCAATTAAAGGGTTGAATCTAGAGATAGTAAGACCCGACTTGAGCATCTATCACTTGTCTAGTGAATTACCCATTTGGACTTGAGAAAGCCAAATTGGGAAAACCCACTCTAACTACTGAGAGGTATCAAGTGGGTAATTGCGTGTGATTGCTATATTACACCCCGATCAACCAAACCTGCCCTAAATCCCACAATCCGTTAGGTAACCACCTAGGTTGAAGTCACGGTCCTAGACATTATAAGCTTGAGAAAAAAACAACAACAACAAAAATATCGTTCTATAGCTTTTTACAAACAATAGTATAAATTTTAGAAGTACAAAGAAAACAACCAAGTATGTGGAAGTGCATTTTGGGCACCTCATACACCTAGTCTAAGTATATACCTAATCCAATATAAGCTATCTGAGGAATCGACATGACTCAGTTGGGTAATTAAAATTCCATCGACCGCTTCACAATCCCAATTAGTGGTGTGAATTTGGCGACATCAATTTTTGGCGTCGTTGCCGGGGAGCTAAAAATAGATGTAGTTATATATTTGATTTTGTGTGTGAATTGTCTTCTTTTCCTTCCGGGTTACTAACCTTTTTTTGTGAATTGATTGTAGGTACGAAAATGGCTCTCAACAATGATCCTCTCAGAAAATTTCCTTTGGGAGAGGAAGTGGACGATGACCAAAGTGATGAGGTTCCTCTTGAACCTCAAGTAAATAGGTGAGGCCGACCGCCTCATGACAATATTCTCGTCCCTACCCCACCTCCACCAAGAGCGGCTCCACACCGGTATTTCCAAACGAAGGATACTCAAGTTCCATAGTCCCACCCTGCATTAGGGCGAGAAACTTCCAAATCACCAATGTTATGCTTGCATTGCTATAGCAACGGGGATTCTTCACTGGGGCTCCGAGTCAAAATGCATACAAGTACTTGAAAGGGTTTGTGGACACTTGTTGGGGGAGTAAGCAGACCAACGTCTTCGAGGATGCTCTAAGGTTGAGGATATTTCCCTTCTCTCTACGAGGGAAAGCCTTGGATTGGTTAGAAAGATTTCCAAACCATTCTATCCATACATAAGATGAATTGGCGGAAAAATTCATTGCCAAGTTCTTTTCTCCCGGGCATATGGCTACTTTTCAGGATGAGATTCTAGCATTCAAGAAAGAACCCAATGAGACTTTGCACGAGATTTGGGAGAGGTACCGTACTATGGTGAAAGAATTCCCGAATAATGACATGACTGAGGCTATGATTCAACAAACCTTCTACAGGGGGATCAACACTACTAATCAATGCGTGGTCAACCAACTTGCCGGTGGGAATTCCATGACAACGCCATATGCCGAAGCTTGTGAAATTTTAGATGAAATGGAGGATACTTCATCGGAATGGCAAAGTAGAGCTAATGTTCCTCAAGGTGATCCAAATTTGATTCACCTACACAGGGAATTGCATGATCATGGGCAAGCAATTACGAGTTGATGACCATAATGAATCAATTAGCCAAAGCTCAACTTCAACAAGTTCAAGGTCCTAAGTAAGTGAATGCAATGGAAGGTGTGAATATGATTGTGAACAAAAGAAAGAAAAAGGGTCAACAAGTGCAAAACTGTGTGGAACAGTTTGTGCAATATGATAGTGGGTTTGACCAAGACGAGTCACACAATGAGAAAGAGGAAGAAGTGCAATATGTGAACGACTACCAAGGGAAAAGAAACAATTCTCAAGGCCTGAATCAATAACAATGGAGATCTCAATGAAATTAAGGAAATCGGAACAATCAAAACCACCAAGGCAATTGGAGTGGTGGTACCAACAATCAAGGTAATTGGAATAATAACAATAATCAAGGAAATTGGAATAATCAAGGAAACCAAAGCAATTGGGGTGGCAACAATCAAGGATATTGGGGAGGCGACAACCAAGGAGGTTGGACTAATAACCAAGGGAATTAGGGGTCGGGCTTTCAAAGGCCCCCATGTATCAAAAACCAAGAAACCCACCTCCTTATCCATCTCATGGTTCTAGATCTTCCAATAATGAGATGGGATGGATTGAAAATATGTTCAAACAAATTATGGAGAAAATATCGATTCTGATGCTGAACTAGTCTCTCACAACACTTCAATCCGAAATTTGGAGGTTCAATTAGGGAAAATCTCGCAAGCTTTAAACACTCGTCCTAAAGGGGGAACTACCTAGTTACGCGGTGGTGAACCCTAAGGGTGGGAACAACATAGGACATGCCATGGCTGTAACTAGTAGGAGTGGAAAAGGTGGGGAGGCAACAACCTCAAACCAAAGAAGAGTTGTGGATGATGAGGTAGTGATTCAAGAAGATGCAATTCCACGCAATGTGGTTCAAGGTAATGAAGAAGTGAGAATTGATATTGATGAAAATGTGGAGGAGACACAAGAAGAAGTGAACCCGTCTAGGGAACACGTAATTGACATACCTGAACCAGTAGTGCCAAAGGCCAAGGCAACAATGTTACGGCCTCCTCCTCCATACCCTCAAAGGATCGCCAAGCAAAATAGCGATAACCGATTCAAGAAGTTTATTGACATGATGAAGAGCTTATCCATTAATGTGCCATTGGTTGAGGCGTTGGAACAAATGCCTGGCTATGCAAAGTTCATGAAGGATTTGGTGACAAAGAAAAGATCAATGAATTGTGAGACTATCAATATGACACATTAAGTGAGTGCAATTATGCACTCAATGGCTTCAAAATTGGAAGATCCTGGCGCTTTCACTATCCCTTGCACTATTGGGAGCGCCGACTTTGCCAAAGCTCTATGTGATCTAGGGGAGAGTATCAACTTGATGCCCTACTCGGTGTTCAAAACTTTGGGAATTGGGAAACCAAGACCCACATCTATGAGGTTACAAATGGCGGATCGTACTATGAACAGATTATTGGGTATTATTGAAAATGTGTTGGTTCGTGTTGATAAGTTCATCCTTCCTGCGGACATTGTGATTCTTGATTGCAAAGTGGACTATGAGGTGCCTATTATCTTGGGTAGACCTTTCGTTGCTACGGGGAAGGCTATAGTTAATGTGGAAGCCGGTGAGCTCACCTTCCAGGTGGGTGATGAAAAGGTGGTTTTCCATGTATGCAAATCTATGAGGCAACCGAATAGCAATGAAGTTTGTTCGTTTGTGGACTTAGTGACCAAGGTGGTTGTTGATGATGCTAGTGCCATGATGAATGTTAATGATACTTTGGAGGTTGTATTGCTTAATCATGATGATGATGAGAAGGAAGGCTATGTGGAATGTGTAAATGCATTGCAAGGAATGGGGTCGTACACTTATGAACCCCGAAAATTGTCCTTAGATCTTGAGAACCGGAAGACTCCTCCAACATAGCCCTCAATTGAGGAGCCTCCCACTTTGGAGTTAAAGCCATTGCCTCCACATATCAGGTATGAGTTTCTTGGCCCATGTTCTACTTTACCTGTTTTTCTTTCCTCTTTCTTGACTAACGTGCAGATAGACACTACTTTGGCGGTGCTACAAAAGAGGAAGAAAGCTATAGGATGGACATTGGCGGACATTCGGGATATAATCCCCGCCTTTTGCATGCACAAGATTTTTTTGGAGGAGGATTCCAAGCCCTCTGTTGAACATCAAAGAAGATTAAATGAAGCAATGTAAGAGGCGGTGAAGAAGGAGATCATAAAATGGTTGGATGTCGGGGTTGTTTAACCCATTTTTGATAGCTCGTGGAACTCTTCGGTGCAATTTGTACCAAAGAAAGGGGGTATGACTATGGTAACAAATGACAAGAACGAGTTGATCCCCACAAGAACAATCACCGGGTGAAGAGTGTGTATGGACTATCAGAAGCTCAACAAATTCACAAGGAAATATCATTTCTCACTTCCATTCCTTGATCAAATGCTTGATAAGTTGGCCGGTCGAGCTTTTTATTTTTTCCTTGATTGATATTCCGGCAACAATCAAATTCTTATTGCTCTGGAAGGCCAAGAGAAGACTACTTTCACTTGTCCCTATGGTACTTCGCATTCTCATGGATGCCATTTGGGTTATCAAATGCACCAGCGACTTTTCAATGGTGTATGATGGCCATCTTCACCGACATGGTGGAAGATTTTCTTGAGGTCTTCATGGATGACTTTTCCGTGGTCAGAAATTCTTTTGGATTGCTTGAACAACTTGGATAAGGTCTTGGCAAGATGTGAGGAGACAAACTTGGTCTTGAATTGGGAGAAATGTCACTTCATGGTCGAGGAAAGCATTGTCCTCAGCTAAAAAATTTCAAAGCATGGTATTGAGGCCAAGAAGGCCAAAATAGAGGTGATCTCGAAACTCCCACCCCTACATCCATGAAGGGAGTGAGGAGCTTCTTGGGTCACGCGGGGTTCTATCACCGATTCATCAAGGATTTTTCCAAAGTGGTGAACCCCTTGTGTAAACTTTTGGAGAAGGATGTCAAGTTCCATTTCAACGAGGATTGTATGAAGGCATTCGAATTTCTCGAGTTCAAATTGACTACTACTCTTATTATCACCGCACCGGATTGGAGCTTGCCTTTTGAGCTCATGTGTGATGCAAGTTATGTGGCAATTGGAGAATTTTCGGAGCAATGTATCAACAAAATTTTCTATCCGGTCTACTATGCTAGTAAGACCATGAATGATGCCCAAGTCAATTACACAGTGACCGAAAAAGAGTTACTTGCTATTGTATTTTCTATGGAGACGTTCCGCCCGTACTTGATGGGTACAAAGGTGATTGTCCACACCGATCATGTGGCTCTTTGGTCTTTGATGAGCAAGAAAGTTTCAAAGGCAAGGTTGATGCGGTGGGTGCTTCTATTGAAAGAGTTTGATCTAGAGATTCAAGACCGCAAGGGTAGTGAAAACCAAGTGGCGGACCACTTGTCTTATTTGGAGGAGGAGGGGAGGCCACATGACGACCTTGAGATAAATTATTCCTTCCCCGACGAGCAACTTTTAGCCATTTCAATGACCGGGATGCCATGGTTCGTCGACTTAGGAAATTATCTTATGAGTGGTATTGTAATGAGTTCTCTTCAAATCAAATGAAGAAGCTCAAACAACATTGCCTTGAGTATTATTGGGATGAGTCGTATCTCTTCCGGATTTGTACCGATGGTGTGATCCGATAATGTGCCGGAGGAAGAACAAATGGAAGTTCTTGAGGCTTTCCACTCTTCACCATATGGTGGTCACCATGGTGGAGCTAGAACGGAAACAAAAGTGTTGAGTTGTGGATTCTATTGGACTACTCCTTACAAGAACACTAGCGATCTCATCAAGCGTTGTGATGAATGTCAAAGGGCCGATGGGATTTCTAAGAAAAATGAGATGCCCCTCACCACCAACTTGGAGATTGACATTTTTTATGTGTAGGGCATTTATTTCATGGGTCCGTTAGTGAGCTCTTGTGGGAGCACTTACATTTTGGTAGTTGCGAATTATGTGTCAAAGTGGGTTGAAGTCGTGGCTTATCCAACAGTGAAGCTTGAAGTGGTGGCATTTTTGAAAAAGAACATCTTTAGGAGATTTGGTACTCCAAGGGCCATTATTAGTGATGGGGATCGCACTTTTGCAACAAAGCTTTTGATACCTTACTTGCAAAGTATGGTGTCACTCACAAAGTGTCGACCCCCTATCATCCTCAATAATCGGGCAAGTGGAAATCTCCAACCGGGAGATCAAGAGTATTTTGTCAAAGACAGTGAATATCAACCGGACGGATTGGTCAAAGAAACCTGATGATGCTCGTTGGGCTTATAGGACGGCTTACAAAACACCGATTGGTATGTCTCCGTACCGATTAGTGTTCGGGAAAGCTTGTCACCTTCCGGTGGAACTTGAGCTCAAAGCTATGTGGGAATTTAAGAAGCTTAATCTTGAATGGGATGTCGCCACTAACTTAAGGATGGCATAATTGAATGAGCTTGATGAATTCCGGTACCATGCTTATACAAGTTCGTCCATATATAAGGACAAGATGAAGTACCTTCATGATAAGTACATCCGGAATAAGGAGTTCAAAGAAGGTGATATTTTGTTATTGTTCAATTCTCGGTTACGAATATTCCCGGGAAAGTTGATGTCTAATTGGAGTGGTCTATTTGAGGTTGTGAATGTGACACCCTTTGGTGCATTGGACTTGAAGAACAAAAATGATGAAGTGTTTAGAGTCAATGGACACTGAGTGAAGCATTCTCTTGGCAAAGTTGATGATGGCCACGTCGTGGCGTTAATTCATTTCAAGTGATTGATGGTAATCTGCGTCGTGCCGCGACGTTAAATCAGGCGCTTCTTGGGAGGCAACCCATGTTTCTTTTAATTTTTTTAATATTATTTTCTTATTTTTTAGATATGTTTTGTATTGAGCTAACTGGTTTTGAAGTGAATTGTAGGAATGGGTGTGCATTGCAGGTACTACGCTCGAATAAATTGGCAAGTGTTGAAAAAGTGCGGACAGCACAATACAAATGCAACCCCATAGAGGAGTCTGAGATCGAACATGTAAAGACTCGTAAATTTTCTTGACTAAAAATGATGCCCGGGTAGGTCCCCATATTGTTATATCAGTAGTAAATCTTAAAACGGACCCTTTTGGAGTAAAAAATACCCCAAGACTTAAAAGATAAAATTTTCCAGAATTGCGCGGGTCTGTGGTCCACTGTGCGATCGCAGATCAGGTATGCAGACCGCATAGTGGTCGCATACCTGGAAAAATGCTGTCCATTTTGAGGACAGCTATGCGGCCCATAATGCGATCGCACTTCACGAATGCGGGCCGCATAGTTGTCGAATTCTTGCACCTCTATTTTTGCAGAGGGAGTTATGCGACGCAATATGCGATTGCATAACAGGTATGCAGACCGCATAGTGGTCGCATACCTAGGCAGTCTGCTTTCCTTTTTGGCCCATCTGAAGGCTATTTATGCGACAGGTATGCAGACCGCATAACAGGAATGCGATCGCATTCCTGACTATATACCTGCTTCGGGGCTTCTAATTTCTAATTTTAAAACCCAACCCCCAGTTTAATAAAACACCCCTCCCCTTCATTTTTATCGACTATCTGATCAACATAGAGAGAAGTGAGAGTGGGTTCTAGTGAGTGAAGTCCTCATCTTCCCCAAAATTGTCCTCCATCTCTACTCATGCCTGGTATTAATCGGGTAGTCATCATCTTCTTCACCATAAGAAGTAGGTCTTCACCCCATTTTCCCAAATTCTCAGATTTTAGTTAGAATAGAACACACATAGGTTGGTTCTTGAAGAGGAAAGGTAAGACCTTGCATGCATGTGAAGAATCTTCTATAATCTAGCAAATGGAAGTAGGCTAGGGCAACCTTTCACTAAAAAGGGGGCTAGTTAATCTAAAGGACCACATAGTATTTGATAAAATTCCCAAATGAGTTCAAGGTTCCTACCTCTAAGTTTGAATGTGTCACATTGTAAATTAGATTGAAAGCGTTAGAAGGTCCGGTGATTTGGGATAGAAATTAAAGGGAAATTCCAACTCGAGGTATGTATGGCTAACCCTAATCCTAATAGGATAAGCCCATTGTGGTCATTTTCCGGGTATGACTCTCTTATTGACCTTCTATGGAAATTGTGTGCTCTATGTGCCTAATTGAGGAATTCTTGTTTCCATGTTGCTATATGCTACCACCATGATGTCTTGGTAGTGGAATGTATACATGTTGACCATCATGTTCTTTCTTATTGTGTGTGTGCTCCTATTATATGATGTGTGAAAAATGTAAAAGGGTCGATTGTCATGGAATATGAGTAAATATATGATACTGATGTGAAATGTGAAACATGAGGTTGAACTGTTATGAAATATGAAACAATGGATTGGGAAATTGTGAAATATGGATTAATGGATCAGATGGTTATGGAATATGGATTAAATGATGAATTGTCGTGAAAAAATGAATTAAAGGACTCTAATGATATGAAATATGAATCCAAGAGCAATATGTGTTGGGGAACAAAAAGGTCAAAAATGATGTAAGTGACCTAAAAAATCCATAATTGTACCAGGAGAATGTCCTAGGGGTGAGAAGGTCTATCCGGTTTGGCTGGGACCGGACTCCATGTCGTACACATGGATGAATTGATATTATGATATGATTATGATTTGATGATGATTATTGTCCTCACTATTTTCAGTTGAGATGGCCTCGCCGATCAGGCAGAGATCAAACTCTGTGTGCTGTGCACGAGCCACGGTGTTAGCCTAGCCGATTCGGGCAGAGATCGGACTCCTTGAGAACAAGCCACGGTGGTTATATGTGATGTGATTGAAATTCGGACCTCACCTAGGATGGGTTAGCCGATCGGGCAGATATCTGATGTTATGATTCTCCATGTTTCAGTGTATTGTTGTATGATGCCTCCGTTCATGTTTAACTGATGTTGTTTATCCTATCTGGAGTAGGTTTGTTTATGCATACTGGTGCTATTCAATGGTACTAACGTCCCTTTTTGCCGGGGGCGCTACATCTTTTATATGGATGTAGGTGGTTCCATAGCAAGTAGCTCAGATCGCTGATAGTGGTGCCTTCCCTTCATCTCTTCAGCAGTCTTGGTGAGCCCCACTTCCTCTCGGGGCCGTGTGTAGTACATGTTGTCTTATATTGTATATGTCATTTGTTTTGAGGTATAGCCGGGGACTTGTTGTCGGCAGGTCTATGTATTCTTCTCCGTACTCTTAGAGGCTCTGTGGACATTATGTGGGTTGTAAATATTTATTTTGGGTAGTTGTCGTACTCGTTCGTAATCACGATCCCGTATCGGGAGTGTTGTATTTTAGAATGTATGTTTTGGGAAGATTAAATGCTGAAAATGTTAAAAAAAGAAAGGGATTTATGTTGTGAACGCATGATTTGATTCTATTTTGTTGTTTCAATTATAAAATGTACATTATGAACACGGGGAAATGTGTTGGAAGGGAAAGGCAATCCAGGTCTGCTTGACCGGGCTCATCCGATTAGGCGCCGATCTCGTCCCTCGATTTTGGGGCGTGACAAATTCTGTATCAGAGCCTAAAGTTTTAAAAGTGTCCTAGGATGTCTCGAAGCCGTGTCTAGTAGAGCCCTTCTTATCGGTGTGTTATCAACCACATCCATAATTATGGGGCTACATGGACATTTAGGAAAATAACCCTTTATTGTTATTTGGTATCGTGCGATGTGGTGAAAAGTGAGGTTGTCTATCTCTAACCCGTGCGTTGTTTCAACCTTCAGTAAATGGCACCCAAGAAGAGAGCTCGACTCGGCCTAGAGGCCAATGTCACCCCGGGAGTGGTCGTAAATTCCCCATCTGGTGGTGCGGGTGCAAATGATCCCCCGACCATAAACCAGCCTGACTCCTCCGCTCCAGGCCAGACTATTCCTATTCCTGCTCAAGTGAAGGGTGTTGAAATCCCTCCCGCTGATATTCCTGACCCACCTCCAGCTCCAGCTTCCGGTCCCTGTATTTCTGATGGGGACCTCAGGGGAGCTATCCAGATGTTGACCCAGTTAGTGGCCTCCCAGGCCCAAAGATCAAATGCTGCCCCTACATCATCTAGCGAGCCAGGGGATTCTTAAGGTTCCAGAGTCAACCAGTTTCTACGGTTAGCCCCTCCAGAGTTCACAGGCACTGACCCAGAGGTTGATCCTCAGGATTTCATTGATGAGATGTACAAAACCCTCCGAGTTATGAGGGCTACTGAGAAAGACGGGGTTGAGTTGGCTTCCTATCGTTTGAGGGGGCGGCATATTCATGGTTCGAAATGTGGGAGAGTTCCCGTGGAGAGGGGAGCCCTCCGGCGAGGTGGGATGAGTTTGTAGATGCCTTCGTGGACCATTTCTTGCCTGCCGAGACTATGGCAGCCCGTGCTACAGAATTTGAGGTCCTCAAGCAAGGAAACATGAGTGTGTGGGAGTATCATATGGAGTTTGTGTGCTTGTCCAAATATGTTGTTCATATGGTGTCTACTATAAAGGCTAGAGTTTGTTGGTTCGTGCAGGGCCTTGGTCCCTTGGTTATTAATGAAATTGCTACAGATGCTCTGCATTCAGATATGAACTATGGGAATATTGTGGGATTTTCCCAGGCTACGGAGGCTCGAAAATTGAAGATAAGAATGGAGAGAGAGAGAGTAGTAGTAGAGCCCGGTCGGCGGGCAGCCATGGGGGTTCTTTTGGAGGAGGGAGATAAGTTCCTGGGAGAGGGTCATCAGGACCATCCCAGTCTCATGCTCAGTCATCAGCTAGTGCCCCGCCACCAGGGCGTCACCATCATTATCAGCAGGGAGGTCATTTTGGGGCCAGTTCTGGTGGCAGGGGGTTCCATCAGTCAGGTCGTTTAGGTGGGAGGTTCCAGCAGTAGCAGAGGGGCCCATGCCCCAAGTGCGAGAGGTTTCATATTGGGCCCTGTTATCTGGATCGACCAGTATGCTATGGTTCTGGGGTGAGGGGTCATATTCATAGAGATTGCCTTTCATTCAGCCAGGGTTCAGGATGGGGTGCCGCCTAGCCATCTAGTTCTTCAGCTGCTATAGCTTCAGCAAGCCCACTAGCCCGAGGCCCTTCAGCACCAGCAGGGCGTGGTACAGCAAGGGGTGGTGCCCCAGGTCGGGGAGGACCCAGTCGGTTCTATGCTTTGAGTGGTCGTCAGAGTGCGGAGGTTTCTCCAGATGTCGTCACAAGTATTCTGACTGTTCATTCCCATGATGTTTATGCTCTTATTGATCCCGGGTCTTCCTTATCATATGTCACCCTTTTTGTTGCTTCGCGTTTTGGGATAGAACCCGATGTGTTGACTCCAGTTGGTGAATCTATTACAGTCACGCGAGTCTATAGGAATTTTGTTGTCACGGTCCGTGGTCGAGATACCATATCCGATCTTGTTGAGTTGGGAATGGTAGATTTTGATGTGATTATGGGGATGGATTGGCTCTATTCGTGCTTTGCTAAACTCGATTGCCGAACTAGAATTATGAGGCTCGAGTTTCCTAATGAACCAGTTATCGAGTGGGAGGGGAATAATATTGTGCCAAGAGGTAGGTTTATTTCCTAACTTAAGGCCCCAAAGATGATAAGAAAAGGGTGCTTCTACCATTTGGTCCGGGTTGCGGACACCACTTCAGAGGTGCCTGCTCTCGAGTCCGTGCCTGTCGTGAATGAGTTTCTTGAGGTCTTTCCGGATGAGCTTCCTGGGATTCCACCAGATAGAGAGATTGATTTCGGGATTGATGTATTGCCAGATACGCATTCAATATCTTTTCCCTCTTACAGGATGGCGCCGGCAGAATTGAGGGAGTTAAAGGAGCAATTGAGGGAACTTCTAGAAAAAGGTTTCATTAGGCCTAGTGTGTCGCCTTGGGGCGCACCGGTTCTTTTTGTTAGAAAGAAAGATGGATCGCTTCATATGTGTTTTTATTATCGGCAGCTCAACAAGGTCACCATAAAAAACAAGTACCCATTGCCTCAGATAGATAATTTGTTCGACCAATTGCAAGGTTCTAGGTTCTTCTCAAAGATTGATTTACATTCCGATTATCATCAGTTAAAGATAAAGGAGTAGGATATTCCTAAGACCGCCTTCAGGACTCGTTATGGGAACTTCGAATTCTTGGTAATGTCGTTTTGGCTAACCAACACCCCATCAGCTTTTATGGATCTTATGAATCGGGTTTTCAAGCTGTTTCTTGACTCTTTCGTGATAGTCTTCACCGACGATATCCTTGTTTATTCGCAAAGTCATCATGCTAATCACTTCAGGGCAGTTTTGGAGACCCTTCATCAGCACCAGTTGTATGCAAAGTGCTCAAAATGTGAATTTTTGCTAGAGTCAGTCACCTTTTTGGGTCATGTTGTTTCCAGGGAAGGGATTCGGGTTGATCCCCAAAAGATCGCAGCAGTGAAGGATTGGCCTCGACCAAGGACTCCAATAGAGGGTCGCAGTTTCTTGGGTCTAGCCGGGTATTATCGAAGGTTCGTGGAAGGATTCTCTACTCTCGCCTCCCCATTGACTAAGTTGACACAGAAAGCAGTTAAGTTCCAGTGGTCCGATGCTTGTGAAAGGAGTTTCTAGGAATTGAAATCAAGATTGACTTCGGCGCCGGTATTGACCCTTGCCAGAATGTACAGAGGGGTTTGTGGTGTACTGTGATGCTTCGAGGGTTGGTTTGGGATGTGTGTTGATGCAATGTGGTAAAGTAATAACATATGCTTCAAGATAGCTCAAGAATCACGAGAAGAATTATCCGACGCATGATTTGGAGCTCGCCGCAGTTGTGTTTGCATTAAAAATCTGGCGACACTATCTTTATCGGGTCCATGTAGACGTGTTCACAGATCACAAGAGTCTTCAGTATTTGTTCAAACAGATGGAATTGAACTTAAGGCAGTGGAAATGGTTTGAATTTCTCAAGGATTATGATATGAATATTTTGTACAATCCAGGAAAGGCGAATGTGGTGGCTGACGCTCTTAGTCGGAAATCCATGGGTAGTTTGGCTCATTTGGAAGCAGGTCAGAGGCCTTTGGCTCGAGAGGTTTATCAGTTGGCCAGTCTGGGGGTCTGTCTTTCGGCCGAAGATGAAGGGAATGTTATGGTTCGTAATGGAGCGGAGTCTTCACTTGTAGCGGAAGTCAAGGAAAAGCAAATCAGGGATCCAGCATTGGCGCAGTTGAGCCAGGCGATTCTGAATCACAAGACTACAACATTTTCACTCTGCAATGAGGACGGTGTTTTGCGGTGCCATGAGAGGCTATGTGTTCCGGACGTGGATGATCTTCGAGAGAGAGTAATGGCGGAGGCTCACAATTCCATGTATTCCGTACACCCAGGTTCTACGAAAATTTATCACGATCTCAAGGAGATTTATTGGTGGAATGGTATGAAAAGGGGTGGGGCGGACTTTGTGGCTAGATGTCCGAATTGTCAGCAAGTGAAGGCCGAGCATCAGAGACCTGGTGGGTTGGCGCAACTTATGGAAATACCAACATGGAAATGGGAGATGATCAATATGGACGTTGTGGTGGGGATACCCCGCACTCCGCGTAAGTTCATCTCGATTTGGGTGATAGTGGATCGGCTCAGGAAGTCAGCACATTTCTTGCCAGTAAAATCCACCGGTACTGCAGAACAGTATGCTCGGTTGTATATCAAATAAATAGTCAGACTTCATGGCACTCCAGTATCTATTATTTCGGATCGAGGGGACTAGTTCACAGCTAACTTTTGGAAGAAATTCCAGTAAGGTTTGGGTACGCAGGTAAATCTCAGCATAACAGTCCACCCACAGACTGATGGGAAAGCAGAGCGAACTATTCAGACGCTTGAAGACATGTTACGAGCTTGTGTACTTGATTTTAAGGGTAGCTGGGATGATCACGTGCCGCTTATAGAGTTCGCTTACAACAACAATTTCCATGCTAGTATTCAGAATGCCCCATTTGAGGCATTGTACGGAAGAAGGTGTAGATCTCCAATTGGATGATTCGAGGTTGGAGAGGCGGAAATGCTAGGACCGAATCTTGTGCATCAAGCTATGGAGAAGGTTAGATTCATTTTGGAGAGGTTGAAAACTGCTCAGATTCGTCAGAAATCTTATTCGAACAATCATCGTAGGGATTTTGAGTTTTGAGTAGATGCTTGGGTATTCTTGAAGGTATCTTCCATGAAGGGAGTCATGCAGTTTGGAAAGAAGGGGAAGTTGAGCCCAAGGTATGTCAGACCGTATAGGATCTCCCAGAGGATAGATCAAGTGGCGTAAAGGCTGGAGTTGCCACCTGAGATGTCATTAGTGCACCCGGTGTTTCATGTATCCATGCTGAAGAAGATACTTGGAGATCCATCTGCCATCGTATCGGTTAAGACTGTTGAAGTTAATGAAGAGTTATCATATGAAGAAGTTCCCGTCGCTATTCTTGATAGGCAAGTTCGTAGGTTGAGAAAAAAGAAGATTGCTTCAGTCAAAGTATTATGGCAGAGTTAACAAGTCGAGGAAGCCACATGGGAAGCGGAGGCTTCTCCAGATGTCGTCACAGGTATTCTGACTGTTCAGTCTCATGATGTTTATGCTCTCTCTTATTTATCTCAGGTCTTCCTTATCATATGTCACCCCTTTTGTTGCTTCGAGTTTTGGGATAGAACCCGAACAGCTTCTGAGCCGTTCTCTGTGTCGACTCCAGTTGGTGAATCTATTAAAGCCGCGCGAGTCTATAGGAATTATGTTGTCACGGTGTGTGGTCGAGATACCACAGCCAATCTTGTTGAGTTGGAAATGGTAAATTTTGATGTGATTATGGGGATGGATTGGCTCTATTCGTGCTTTGCTAAACTCGATTGCCGAACTAGAATTATGAGGCTCAAGTTTCCTAATGAACCAGTTATCGAGTGGGAGAAGAATAATATTGTACCAAGAGGTAGCTTTATTTCTTACCTTAAGGCCTCAAAGATGATGAGAAAAGGGTGCTTCTACCATTTGGTCCGGGTTGCGGACACCATTTCAGAGGTGCCTGCTCCCGAGTCCGTGCCTGTCGTGAATGAGTTTCTTGAGGTCTTTCCGGATGAGTTTCCTGGAATTCCACCAGATAGAGAGATTGATTTCGGGATTGATGTATTTCTAGATACGCAACCAATATCTATTCCACCCTATAGGATGGCGCCGACAGAATTGAAAGAGTTAAAGGAGCAATTGAGGGACCTTCTAGAAAAGGGTTTCATAAGTCCTAGTGTGTTGCCTTAGGGCGCACCGGTTCTTTATTAGAAAGAAAGATGGATCGCTTCGGATGTGTATTGATTATCGACAGCTCAACAAGGTCACCACCAAAAAAAAGTACCCATTGCCTCGGATATATGATTTGTTCGACTAATTGCAAGGTGCTAGGTTCTTCTCAAAGATTGATTTACGGTCTGGTTATCATCAGTTAAAGATCAGGGAGCAGGATATTCCTAAGACCGCCTTCAGGACTCGTTATGGGCACTTCGAATTCTTGGTAATGTCTTTTGGGCTAACCAACGCCCCAACAGCTTTTATGGATCTTATGAATCGGGTTTTTAAAATGTTTCTTGACTCTTTCGTGATAGTCTTCATCAATGATATCCTTGTTTATTCACTAAGTTAGAAAGATCATGCTAATCACCTTAGGGCAGTTTTACAGACCCTTCATCAGCACCAGTTGTATGCAAAGTGCTCAAAATGTGAATTTTGGTTAGAGTCAGTCACCTTTTGGGGTCATGTTGTTTCCAAGGAAGGGATTCGGGTTGATCCCCAAAAGATCGCAGCAGTGAAGGATTGGCCTCGACCAACGACTCTGGCAAAGGTTCGCAGTTTCTTGGGTCTAGCGGGGTATTATCGGAGGTTCATGGAAGGATTCTCTACTCTCGCCTCCCCATTGACTAAGTTGACGCAGAAAGCAGTTAAGTTCCAGTGGTCCGATGCTTGTGAAAGGAGTTTCCAGGAATTGAAATCAAGAATGACTTCGCCGCCGGTATTGACCTTGCTAGAAGGTACAGAGAGGTTTGTGGTGTACTGTGATGCTTCGAGGGTTGGTTTGGGATGTGTGTTGACACAATATGGTAAGGTAATAGTGTATGCTTCAAGACAGCTCAAGAATCACGAGAAGAATTATCTAACGCATGATTTGGAGCTCGCAGCAGTTGTGTTTGTATTAAAAATCTGGTGGCATTATCTTTGTGGGGTCCATGTGGACGTGTTCAAAGATCACAAGAGTCTTCAGTATTTGTTCAAACATAAGGAATTGAACTTAAGGCAACGTTGATGGTTGGCATTGCTTAAAGATTGTGATATGAATATTTTGTACCATCCAAGAAAGGCGAATGTGGTGACCGACGCTCTTAGTCAGAAATTCATGGGTAGCTTGGCACATTTGGAAGTAGGTCAGAGGACTTTGGCTCGGGAGGTTTATCAGTTGGCCAGTCTGGGGTTCTGTCTTTCGGCCTCAGATGAAGGGAATTTTGTGGTGCGTAATGGAGCGGAGTCTTCACTTGTAGCAGAAGTCAAGGAAAAGCAAATCAGGGATCCAGCATTGGCACAGTTGAGAGAGGCGATTCTGAATCACAAGACTACAGCATTTTCACTCGGTAATGAGGACGGTGTTTTGCGGTGCCAAGGGAGGCTATGTGTTCTGGATGTGGATAATCTTCGAGAGAGAGTAATGGCGGAGGCTCACAATTCCAGGTATTCTGTACACCCAGGTTCTACAAAAATGTATCACGATCTCAAGGAGATTTATTGGTGGAATGGTATGAAGAGGGGTGTGGCGGACTTTGTGGCTAGATGTCCGAATTGTCAGAAAGTGAAGGCCGAGCATTAGAGACCCGATGGGTTGGCATAGTTTATGGAAATACCAACATGGAAATGGGAGATGATCAATATGGACTTTGTGGTGGGGATACCCCGCACTCCGTGTAAGTTCGACTCGATTTGGTTGTTAGTGGATTGGCTTACAAAGTCAGCGCATTTCTTGCCAGTAAAGTCCACTCATACTGCAGAATAGTATGCTTAGTTGTATATCAAAGAAATAATCAGACTCCATGGCACTCCAGTATTTATTTTTTCGGATCGAAGGGCCCAGTTCACAACTAACCTTTGGAGGAAATTCCAGCAAGGTTTGGGTACGCAGGTAAATCTCAGCACAACATTCCACCCACAGACTGATGGGCAAGCAGAGCGGACTATTCAGACGGTTGAAGACATGTTACGAGCTTGTGTACTTGATTTTAAGGGTAATTGGGATGATCACTTGCCGCTTATAGAGTTTGCTTACAATAACAGTTTCCATGCTAGTATTCAGATGGCCCCATTTAAGGCATTGTACGGAAGAAGGTGTAGATCTCTAATTGGATGGTTCGAGGTTGGAGAGGCAGAACTTCTAGGACCGGATCTTGTGCATCAAGCTATGGAGAAGGTTAGAGTCATTTCGGAGAGGTTGAAAACTAATCAGAGTCGTCAGAAATCTTATTTGGACGTTCGTCATAGGGATTTTGAGTTTCGAGTTGATGCTTGGGTATTCTTAAAGGTATCTTCCATGAAGGGAGTCATGCAGTTTGGAAAGAAGGGGAAGTTGAGCCCAAGGTATGTCGGACCGTATAGGATCTCCCAGAGGATAGGGAAAGTGGCATATAGGCTGGAGTTACACCCTGAGATGTCATTTGTGCACCCGGTGTTTCATGTGTCCATACTGAAGAAGGTAGTTGGAGATCCGTCTGCCATCGTACCGGTTGAGACTGTTGAAGCTAATGAAGAGTTATCATATGAAGAAGTTCCCGTCGCTATTCTTGATAGGCAAGTTCGTAGGTTGAGAAATAAGGATATTGCTTCAGTTAAAGTATTATGGAGGAGTCAACAAGTCGAGGAAGCCATGTGGGAAGCGAATAGTGAAATGAAAGAAAAATACTCTCATTTGTTTGAATAAGTCAAGTAGTGGTTTTGAAGATTGTTGTCTTTAGGCAAATGCATTTTGTGTCATATTTTGTGCAAGAACACCCCACTTCCCTATCTTCCTTCCTCGTGTGACTTTTTCAACCTTGTGCCATATTTGTGGGTATTGTGTTAGTTGAATTATGTGCAACCTATTGAAATAATTTAGTTATGTGAAATTCGTTGTGTTATCTGCACTTTGTACAACTTGTGAAGTGGCTGAAATTATGTGGAACTTGTTGAAATATGTTTCGGGGGACCTCTGACAGGTGGATAGGCCTATTTACAGAGGAAACTCTGGCAAAATTATCAGAAAATATCAGAGTTAGTGAAAATTGGGAGGGGGGCTGGTGTTTTTGTGCTTTCTTACCCAAAGTGACTCCCTAAGTCCTTATTCGAGGGAAAATGATTTTAAGTGGGGGAGGAGGTAATGACCCGTAAATTTTCTTAACTAAAAATGATGCCCGGGTAGGTCCCCATATTGTTATATCAGTAATAAATCTTAAAACGACCCTTTTGGAGTAAAAAGTATCCCAGGAATTAAAAGATAAAATTTTCCAGAATTGCGCGGGTCTGCGGTCCACTATGCGATCGCAGATCAAGTATGCAGACCGCATAGTGGTTGCATACCTGGACAGTTGCTGTCCATTTTGAGGAAAGCTATGCGGCCCATAATGCGATCGCATTTTCACGAATGCGGGCCGCTTAGTTGTCGCATTCTTGCACCTCTATTTTTGCGGAGGGAGTTATGCGATTGCATAACAGGTATGCGGACCGCATAGTGGTCGCATACCTGGGCAGTCTTCTTTCCTTTTTGGCCCATCTGAAGGCCATTTATGTGACAGGTATGCGGACCGCATAGTGGTCGCATACCTGGGCAGTCTTCTTTCCTTTTTGGCCCATCTGAAGGCCATTTATGTGACAGGTATGCGGACCGCATAACAGGAATGCGATCGTATTCCTGACCGCATACCTACTTCGGAGCTTCTTATTTCTAATTTTAAAATCGAACCCCAGTTTAATAACACACCCCTCCCCTTCTTTTTTATCAACTATCTGATCAAAATAGAGAGAAGTGAGAGTGGGTTCTAATGAGAGAAGTCCTCATCTTCCCCAAATTGGTCCTGCATCTCACTCAGTCCTGGAATTGATCGAGTAGTCGTCATCTTCTTCACGATAAGAGGTAAGTCTTCACCCCATTTCCCCAAATTCTCAGATTTTAGTTAGAATAGAACACAAATAGGTTGGTTCTTGAAGAGGAAAGTTAAGACCTTACATGCATGTGAATAATCTTCTATAATCTAGCAAAGGGAAGTAGTCTAGGGCAACCTTTTACTAAAAACGGGGCTAGTTAATCTAAAGGACCACATAGTATTTGATAAAATGCCCAAATGAGTTCAAGGTTCCTAACTCTAAGTTTGAATGTGTCACATTGTAAATTAGATTGAAAGCATTAGAAGGTCCTGTGATTTGGGATAGAAATTAAAGGGAAATTCCAACTCGAGGTATGTATGGCTAACCCTAATCCTAATAGGATAAGCCCGTTGTGGTCATTTTCCGGGTATGAATCTTTTATTGACCTTCTACGAAAATTGTGTGCTCTATGTGCCTAATTGAGGAATTCTTGTTTCCATGTTGCTATATGCTACCACCATGATGTCTTTCTAGTGGAATGTATACATGTTGACCATCATGTTCTTTCTTATTGTGTGTGTGCTCCTATTATATGATGGGTGTGAAAAATGTAAAAGGGTGGATTGTCATGGAATATGATTAAAGATATGGTACTGATGTGAAATGTGAAACATGAGATTGAACTTATGAAATATGAAACAATGGATTGGGAAATTGTGAAATATGGATTAATGGATCGGATGGTTATGGAATATGGATTAAAGGATGAATTGTCGTGAAAAAATGAATTAAAGGACTCTAATGATATGAAAGATGAATCCAAAAGTAATATGTGTTGGGGAACAAAAAGGTTAAAAATGATGCAAGTGACCTAAAACATCCATAATTGTACCAGGAGAATGTCCTAGGGGTGAGAAGGCCCATACGGTCTGGCTGGGATCAGACTCCATGTCGTACACATGGATGACTTGATATTATTATATGATTATGATTTGATGATGATTATTTTCCTCACTGTTTTCAGTTGAGATGGCCTAGCCGATCGGGCAGAGATTGGACTCTGTGTGTAGTGCACGAGCCACGGTGTTAACCTAGCCGATTCGGGCAGAGATCGGACTCTGTGAGAACAAGCCATGGTGGTTATATTTGATGTGATTGAAATTCGGATCTCACCTAGGATGGCTTAGCTGATCAGGCAGAGATCAGACTCCGTGTGACAACGACACGGTGGATCAGTAATAATAATAACAAGACGAAACTTAAAAGTACATTAACCAAAATGTGGCAAAATGGGATGTGGGATGTGGTAATTCTTGTTATGATTCTCCATGTTTCAGTGTACTGTTGTATGATGCCTCTTTTCATGTTTAACTGATGTTGTTTATCCTATCTGGAGTAGGTTTGTTTATACATACTAGTACTATTCAATGGTACTAACGTCCCTTTTTGCCGGGGGCGCTACATCTTTTATAGGGATGTAGGTGGTTCCATAGCAGGAGCTGTGATCGCCGGTAGTGGTGCTTTCCCTTCATCTCTTCAGCAGTCTTGGTGAGCCCCACTTCCTCTCGGGGCCGTGTGTAGTACATGTTGTCTTATTTTGTATATGTCATTTCTTTTGTGGTATAGCCGGGGCCTTATTGTCGGCAGGTCTATGTATTCTTCTCCGTACTCTTAGAGGCTCCGTGGACATTATGTGGGTTGTAAGTATGTATTTTGGGTAGTTGTCGTACTTGTTCGTAATCACGATCCCGTATCGGGAGTGTTGTATTTTAGAATGTATGTTTTGGGAAGATTCAATGTTGAAAATGTTAAAAGAAGAAAGGGATTTATGTTGTGAACGCATGCTTTGATTCTATTTTGTTGTTTCACTTATAAAATGTACATTATGAGCACGGGGAAATGCGTTGGGTAGGAAAGGCAATCCAGGTCCGCTCGACCGGGCTCATCCGGTTAGGTGCCAGTCTTGTCCCTCGGTTTTGGGGTGTGACAGCATAATTCTTTGTGCGGACTCATAATTAGATACCCAAAATGTGAAACTCTCTGAAGTTTTAGTTGCAGAGAAAAGGCCATTCTGCGGTCGCACACAAAATTGTGGGGACCTCACAAATTTTTGTGGCTGCACTCCCTTTTGTGTGGACCGCAGAGCTTCATCAAGGTCCAGGTAAAGAGTACGGACCGCACTCAACTTAAATTTTGACCGACTTTGGTCAACCTACAAATATAACCTCAATGCACTATTCATACTTTACACACTCTTGAGTTCTTGAGACCTAAGCAAGCACAGTGCACAACAAATTAGTTCACACTCCTCATCCATTTCATCAGTTTAGATTCTCGCTTGCATCCTTCATCACTGGTATGTTCAATTCATGTTTAGATTTTTTAATTTTTCTTATTTTTTGTTGTTCATTAGTAAGTTATTCTTAGTCCTAAAATATCAAATGTTCTTCATGTGTGCTTAAAATTGTGTGGGTAATGTAATGTGTACTCATTAGGGACTGGGTAGATCATTCATCATGTTTAATTTTCAAATACCATGTCTAAATAGTGCAAATATTGCAAAACCTAAAGTCAGTGCCGTTCGATTTAAAATTGAGCGTCCGCACACAAAATTGTGCGGTCCGTAGATCTTGAGTTAGGGAAAAATGTGATGCATGTAAAGTGCGGATCGCACTCAAAATTGTGTGGTCCGCAGAAAAATTGTGCGGTTCGCGAAAAAATATGTGCGACCGCACTTTGGAACTTCAGAGAACCAGTAGTCTAAACCTGGTTTGTGTGGCCGCACTCAAAATTATGCGGTCCGCACTTCAGGATGTGCGACCGCACTTTGAAATTGCCTGGTCTGCACATGGCAGTCTGTGGCCGCACTAAATTTTGTGCGGTCTACACTGTCTCTTGCGTAGACTATTTTACTACAATTGTAAACAAGCTTCTGAACTTTAACTGACCTATGTTCTTCGTATTGCAGACAATGGTTCGATCAAGAGGCAGAGGAGACACATCTAAAGGGAGGGGTGAAACCTCCCGAGGCCAAGGAAAGGGCACCCAACCTCTGGGAGTGCAATCAAAAGCAATAGCCAAAAAGCTGACCACTAGGAGAGGTAGGGCCACAGAGCCCTCAGAATCAAGCTCATATATCCCGTCTAGGGAAGCCTCCGAGGGTCACTCAGTGGAGGTACAACCTGAGGCCCAGTCCCAACCACCATAATTCACTGGGAGATACCAACTGCGGAACGAGCCCTCCATCACAACAAGTTCTTCTGAGGGTTCAGATGCCGGCAATCAGGGTTCAGAGCCCTCATCTACATATACTCCTCCTGCACCAGTTGCATTAGATGTTGATGATTATGTCCCTGATGATGGTAGATGAGGTGACACGAGAGTAGGCGGCCTAGAGTGGTCAAAGAAGAAGGAGGTGTGGAAGATAGGTTCGTGAGTTTGATTCACAAGGTTTAGAGAGTGGTGGCCCCAGAGATCGCTCACACTTGAGCGACAGTTCTTATTGAAGGATTTGGATAAATACAATCCAAATGTCCTTAAGAAATTCAAGGAGCGCAAGGGGTGGATGTGGTTCACCAGAGTGTCATAGATGCAAAAGAGCACTTGGTACGGGAGTTTTATACAAATGTGGCACACATCAAGAAGGGTACCAAAGTGACCAAAGTGAGAAATTTGAAAGTCAGATTCGACCCAATCTCTCTGAACACTTATCTGGGATTCAAGGAGGTAGAGGAAATCCAGTACTTGGAGAAGCTTGCTATAGGTGATGTAGCTCGCCCTTGGTTACCAGAGATTATGGCTGCTCCAGGGCCCACCACCACTGTGGATCACAGTAGGGGTCCTATTACACGGGCCACCCTCAATTTTGAAGCAAAAGGGTGGAAAATATTTGCGTGCAGCCTTATTGACCCAAGATAGAATGAAAACAATATTCCAATCCCCTGTGCAGTTTTGGTGCCATCTATTATTGCCGGGTACCCAATCAATGTGGGTGAAATCATGTCAGACAACATGTCAGTGGTTGTCCGAAAAGGTGAAAGATCCTACCCATATCCCAACACTCTCACAGAATATTTCACCGATGCAAAGGTGGAGCTGAGGAGTTTTAATTCAAAAGTGCGGGCCAAGAAGCCCTTCTCATGGTACTCCTTGCAAGGTGCGGACAACCCAAAGTTCAAGGGTAAGGACACTACCACCGTTGGTCAGTCTGATGAGTCATCGGTGGTGGTTATAGAGTCAGTTGCTGAGCCTTCTATAACTCATATACCTTCTACACCAACCGGTCCTTCCACCGTCACAGTTGACATGCCACCACCTTCATCTTCTAGACCATCAGCATCAGTACCAGTGCCTACCTTATCCACATATCCACTCACTGCGTTGCAGGTCTCCCAGACATTGGCGAGTCTCAACAACTGGATGCAGACATCTACTTTCAAGTTGTCTGACATATCCAGTGTTGTTGCAGCACAGTCTTCCATCCCAGCAGGACCACAGGTTCCTCCGTCAGTGGAGGAAACATTAAAAAAAATCCTGGACAACTAGAAGACCATTATGGATACACTCATGGCACGTAGGGGAGCTGTTGAGAAGTTGGGGAAACAGATGAAGAAGATGAGGAAATCCCAGGCTTCGAAGAAATCAGTGCAGAGATTGAGAAAGGAGGTGACAAAGATTGCAACAGCTGGTGATTTACCATTTGACCTACTGATTGATACATCCATCAGTACCAGCAGACCCAGCAGCGCCATCAATAGAGGCACCAGCTGGCTAGTCTGATGAGTCAGACCTTGCTGCCCACACTGCTGAGGAGATGCTTCATATTTTCGCCCACCTCATTGTTCCCCAACCAGAGGATGATAAGATCCAGTTGTAGGAGCCCGAGGATGGTGATGATGACATGCATCCTAAAACCACATAGGGAGTTTTCTTTACTCTCTACCCTCTCTTATTTTGATTTTGCGAAGCATTAAGGACAATGTTTGTTTTTATTCGGGGGTGGTCTATTTTGGTTGGTTTGATTTGATGACATTGGCCTGTAATAACTTTAATACTATTTTTCTTTTATCTTTGTTTTCTATTTCATTATGTATATATTCCTCCCTCTCTTTTAATGTATATATTATATTCCCCGTTTGTATATTCATTTGTCTTACTTTCAGTAGTTTATTTCATAGCTTCTTTATTTTGTTTTCTTAGTAGTCTAGCTTCTTTTTGATTTGGTATCTTCTTTTTATGTTTAAGTGAGCAATAATCCTTTGGTTTTCTTAAAGCCACGGTTCTTTCCAAAGGTGGGTTTTGAGTAAACCGGGTAGCTCTTCCCAACGATGGATGGCGTGACAACCTTCTTAAGGGATTGAGTTCATTTCTTATGTTTAGGTAGAAACAGTAGTGTTAATGAATAAAAAAAGGGTCAATCATGCTTCACTTGGTACCAACACACTTAACTACACACTTATGGTTAAAAACAAGCTTTTGGAAATAAATGGCTCTAGTTAGTGACATTGTGACTCTCGTGTTGACTTAGAAAATCATCGGGTGGTTTAGTTGAACCATTAGCGATTTTAAATCTTGAATATTGTTGTTGTGGGCCCTCAAATCTATCCTCTATAACAATCTGGTTGTGCGAGAGGTGCGATATTTGTTACAAGTCCAAGTACTCGTGCGAATGGTCTAGAACTTGCCCCGAGTGTATTTCTAGGAAAAATTCTAAGTTTGCTTGGCTTGAGAAGTGAATGTAGGCTCTCCTTGTCCCATTTTGAAACCTTCCATGGACCACCAATTATATTATCCCTAGTCAACCCTTTTGAGCCTAAAGCCTTTTTCATTCAATAACCATGTTACAAGTCTTTACCCGTTTTATAGTGACCCCCTCTTGGAACCCGAGCTTTCTTTAGCAGTCATGAGAAACAAATGGCGAAAACATAAGTTTGGGGAAGAGACAAGGATTTGAAAGTGGTATCAAGGCACAAGAAGATAAAGAAATGAAAAAAAGGAAAGGCAAAGAAAAAGAAAGAAAGAACAAAAGAAAAACACAAAAAGAAAGTGAATAATTTGAAGGGTTGAAGGAACTCAAAAGAAAGCAAAAGTGCAAAGCATGGAGAAAACAAAGAAGGATAATATGAATATCATGACCAAGAAAGAGTGATGTAAAGTCTCTCTAGTTCCTCTAAGAAAAAAGAAAATGACTCAAAGAGTCGGCAAATGACTCAAAGATTCGGCAAAGAATGAGCCAAAAAGAGAAAATGGAGTGCTAAAGGAAAGATGAAACCATTCCATTCCAACATTTCCCTCCTTAGTCCAAAAGCCTTCATTACATGCCGAAAAATCTCTACGTGATTTCAGCCGAGTAAGCTTACATTAGTGGTTATCTACATGAGGGGCAAACATATGGTACTTAGAGTCGTACTTGTGACATTCTTTGAGAGTGATGAGCGAACCTTTCTCGAATCATTGAATTGAGTGTTTCATTCTTGAGTGAGATGAGCTTACTGAAAGTACATGAGGAGGAGTTTGGGATCAACAACGACCTACATGAAAGTGCGAACTTCCTTGATGAGTAAAGTCAACTTTTGATACTCAAGTGTCACATTAGAGCTATTTGTACTTTAACATTCAAAACATGGTCTTGTTGATAATTCATGAGTGTGTGGGTAATTATTGGTCCTAATTAATGTGTGTTTGATTCACCTTAGACCAGCTTAAATAGATTTTTACTGTGGAGGTGGAAATTACCTTATTTGCTTGAGGACAAGCAAAAGCTTAAGTTTGGGGGAGTTGATAAGTAGGGATTTTGACTACATATTTTCACTCTTTCACTTTCGTTTTAGCTCAAAATTGCTTAAAGGCATTTCTGAAAAACTGATGAAATGTGCTTTCTTGCAGGAGTGTTGGAATATGAATCAAAGAGAGGAAAATCAACTCAAGAAGGAGTAATTTTGGACAAGGACTAAAACAAAGCAAAAAGAGCAAAGTGCGGACCACACAATATTGACTGCGGCCGCAGACTATGAAAGACCTCTGACAGAATTCCTTTGCAAAGTGCGGACCGCAATATTATTGCGGCCACAAAAGATGAGGTTTAGAGAGATGGGAGTCTGGGTCCATGAAGAAGTATGAACCGCACTATTATTGTGTGACCGCAGGATTCAAGAGTGCGGCCGCAGTCAAAAATGTGCGGTCCGCAGAAGTCTATCCTGTCAAACTCAAAATCAAGAGTGCGACCGCACTCAGAAATGTGCAGTCAGCAGAATCTGAAGAAGTGAGGCCGCAACACAAAATTGTGCGGCCGCAGAAGTCCATCCTGTCAAGCCAGCTTCAAAGTGTGGACCGCATACAGAACTGTGCGGCCGTAGAACCTCCGCAGGGGAAATTTTGTTCGATAATTTCAGCTATGTATAAATAGTTCTTTTTGTCAAATTTAGGTAAAGGTTTTGAACTCTAGAAAGTAGCTAGCCATTTTTCCTTTACAGCTTTAGGAGACTTTGTATTAAGTTATCATTTTAACATTAGATTTTCATCCCTTTATCATCTATTATGAGTTTAATCTTATTTTATTCTTTAGTTTCTTCAATTTTATCTATGAGTAGCTAAATTCTTAGCTAGGATAGTGACTCAACCCTAGTGTGGGTGCCTAATGGGTGTTTAATTTAGGTCTTGTTTGTGATTGGGTAGGTGATATTTAGCCTAGTTCTTGCTTCAATTTTAGAATCAATGGTTGCAAACATTGTTTCAAGCCTAATTGACCTAGTCTCTACTTCAGAAAGAGAGACTAAGTCTAGGAAAGCTAGGCTAAAAAGAAATTAAGGTGAACTCAAGAAATTGATAGCCCCAATTAAAGGGTTGAATCTAGAGATAGTAAAACCTGAGTTGAGCATCTATCACTTCTTTAGTGAATTACCCATTTGCACTTGAGAAAGCCAAATTGGGCAAAACCACTTTAACTACCGAGAGTTATCGAGTGGGTAATTGCGTGTGATTTCTATATTACACCCCGATCAACCAAATGTCACGACCCAAACATCCCTCTGAACCACGTCGTGACGGAATCTAGTCTCTATGACTAGGTAAGCCTAACAATTCACAGAAAATGTCAATATCGGAAAAACAAAGTTTGACTTCTAACTGCAATAGATACTGAATAAACAAAAACGATACCGCTCGACATGTACAATAACCAAACTCTACTTACACAACTTTCCCAAAACTCGGAATGTCATGAGTCACAAGATATAGAAGGTAAATAACATCTCTATACACCGGAGTCTAGTAAAAAAAACAAATACATAAAGGTGTTTGACACGGGGAAGAATATAAGGGGACTCCGAGGTCTGCAGACGCGGTAGATATACCTTGAAGTCTCCAACTGCTTCCTCGAACTCACGGATACTGCGGCTGATAACGAGCACCTGAATATGCACGCAAAACATGTGCAGAAGAGTAGCATGAGTACACCACAATTGGTACCCAGTAAGTTACGAGCCTAACCTCGGTCGAGTAGTGATGAGGTCAGGTCAGGACCACTAGTGTATAATGATAAACACATGAGAATAAGCATTATAATAAGAGACTAGAGCTCCCCAAAGGAAAACGCAATGAAATAACAGAACAGTACACAGAAATAGGCAACAAGGAATCTCCCGAGATACCGTCTCGTAGTCCCAAAAGTAAATATGCAGGGAGAACTCCCGAGGGACCACCTCGTAGTCTCAAAAGTAAATGTGCAAGGATAACTCCCGAGGTACCGCCTCGTAGTCTCAAAAGTAAATGTGCAGGGGGATCGCCCTGGATACCGTCCCGTAGTCCCAAAAATAAATATGTAGGGGGATCTCCCGGGATACCGTCCCGTAGTCCCATAGTAAATACACAGCGTAATCAATTGCAAACGATAAATACAACAAGAGAATCTACAATCTAGACTAAGGACAAGTCGGGAAAAGAAACAGGAATTCAATAGGCATGTTGCAACGAGTTCAATTAAGAAATTAAGGCACGTAGACATGTTATTTTAGGCTAACATGGTAACTACGCATGCTAGTAAGTTCAATTAAGTTAAAAACAGGAGATTACTCGGCAAAAATTGTGTTTTTCGACAAATAGCCCGTGTACGCACTCGTCACCTCATGTACACGGCCATCACATAGTAAAATCAGTACCAAATCCTAAGAGGATTCCCCCACATAAGGTTAGGCAAGCCAAATACCTCGAACCAAGCTAAATCAATCAGTAGCAATGCTCTTCCCATGAATATCCAACTCCGAATGACCCGAATCTTGTCAAAACCAATTACATACCATAAATATATCTGTAAGAAACTAATCTAGTCAATGAAATCTAAGATAAATATAGACATTAGGAAGTCGTCCCAAAAATCCTCCAGGACCCATGTTTAGAAATCGAGTGAAAGTCACAAAATACGAACACCCATTCACTCATGAGTCTAACCATACAATAATTACTCGAGTCTGACCTCAAATCGCCTTCCAAAACTCTAAATTATAGCCGATGAAGTTTCTACCATTTTCCCCCAAAGTTCCAAATCAAATCCCAAATTAGAAGACAAAAATAATGATAGATTCATGAAATCTAGCCCAATCGGAGTTAGAACCACTTACCACAACAATCACCTTGAAGAAGCCTCGAAAAATCATCTCCCACCGAGCTCTCAGACTCCCAAAATTGAAATGGGAAATCAACGCTCGAAACCCTATTTTCTGCCTAGTAAACTAGCTTTCGCGAGCCTCCAACAGCACCTGCAGGAATTAAATCAGAGGTGCGAAAAATCACTTCAAGGGGTGGGTCCACATCTTCGGCAAGGGGGCCGCACCTGCGTATGCGCGCCACCGATTCCTTAGGCGCATCTGTGGAGATCGCAGATGCGATACTTCCCTCGCACCTGTGATCCCCGGTCAAGTCTCCGAACTCCGCATCTGCGCTTGATCTACCGCACGTGCGATCCCGCACCTACGGCCACCCCACCGCAGGTGCGAAACACCAGAAACAAGAAACACTATAGCAATAGCATAAGTCCAATATTTCATCCATTAAGCATCTGAAACACACTCGAGGCACCCGGAACCTCAACCAAACATAACAACCAGTCCTAAACCACCATACGAACTTAGTCGAGTCCTCCAACCACATTAAACAATGCTAAAAACACAAATCACCCGCCGATTCAAACTTAAAGAACTTGAAACTTCCAAATTCGACAACCAATGCTGAAACCTATCAAACCACGTCCGATTGACCCCAAATTTTGTACACAAGTCATAATCAAACTTACGGACCTACTTCAACTTCTGGAATTGGAAACTAACCCCGATATCAAAAAGTCCACTACCGAGCAAAATCTCCAAAACTTCGACTTTTGTCATTTCAAGCCTAAATGAGCTACAGACCTCCAAAACACAATCTGGACATGCCCCTAAGTCCAAAATCACCCAACGGAGCTAACAGAACTCCATTCCGGAGTAGTATTTACATAGTTCCATCTATGGTAAAAAATCCTAAGACTTAAGCTTCCTTTTAGGGACTAAGTGTCCCAAAACACTGCGAAACCACGACCAACACCTCCCGGCAAGACAAATAAGCAGAAAAAGACACGAGGAAAGCAGTAGACAGTGGATCAGAGCTATAACTCTCAAAACGAACAGGCGGGTCCTCCCCCTGTTAAAATAATCGTTCTTCCTTGAACGAGTATAGAGACATACCAGAAGCGGTGAAAAGATGAGGATATCGGCTGCACATATCCTTCTCGGTCTCCCAAGTCGCCTCCTCGACCGGCTGCCCCTGCACTGCACCTTCACGGAAGCAATGTTCTTTGACTATAGCTTTCTGACCTGCCTGTCAAAAATAGCCACTGGCTCCTCAACATAAGAAAGATCCTTCTCCAACTGGACTGAGCTGAAATCCAACACATGAGCCGGATCACGTGATACTTCCGGAGCATAGAAACGTGGAATATAGGATGAACCCCGGCTAGGCTGGGAAGTAAGGCAATCTCATAAGCAACCTTCCCAACACGTCGTAACACCTCAAAAGGACCAATGTACCTTAGGCTCAGCTTGCCCTTCTTTTCGAACCTCATAATGCGTTTCATAGGCGATACTCGGAGCAAGATCCGCTCTGCAACCATGAATGCTACATCGCAAACCTTCCAGTCCGCATAACTCTTCTGTCTTGACTGGGCTGTTTAAAGTCAATCCTAAATCACCTTCACCTTATCCAGGGCATCCTGGACCAAGTTTGTACTCAATAATATGGCCTTGCCCGGCTCGAACCAACCCACTAGGGACCGACACTGCCTACCATACAGAGTCTCACAGGGTGCCATCTGGATGCTCGACTGATAACGATTGTTGTAGGCAAACTCCACAAGTGGCAAGAACTGATCCCACAACCCTCCACACTCCATCACACACGCACAGAGCATATCCTCTAATATCTGAATAGTGCGCTCGGACTGTCCGTCCGTCTAAGGGTGAAATGTTGTGCTCAGCTCCACTCGAGTACCCAACTCATGTTTTACGGCCCTCCAGAAACGTGATGTAAACTGTGTACCCCTGTCAGAGATGATAGATACCTGTATGCCATGAAGCCTGACGATCTTGCAGATGTAGATTCAAGCTAGCTGCTCGGAAGAATATGTAGTCATCACATGATTGAAATTAGATGATTTGGTCAGCCTATCCACAATCACCCAAACTGCATCAAACCTCCACTAAGTCCATGGGAGTCCAACAACAAAATCCATAGTGATCCGCTCCCATTTCCACTCTGGAATCTCTAAATTCTAAAGCAACCCACCCGGTCTCTAATGCTCATACTTCACCTGCTGGAAATTTAGGCACCGAGCCACATACTCTACTATGTCCTTCTTCATCCTCCTCCACCAGTAACGCTACCTCAAGTCTTGATACATATTCACGGCACCCGGATGAATGGAGTACCGCGAGCTATGAGCCTCCTAAAGAATCAACTCATGCAAACCATCTACATTAGGCACATATAGCCTGCCCTGCATCCCCAATGCGCCATCATCCCCAATAGTGACCTCCTTAGCATCATCGTTCTGGACCGTGTCCTTAAGGACAAGTAGATGGGGTTATTATACTGATGCTCCCTGATATGATCATAAAGAGAAGACCGAGAGACCACACAAGACAATACTCGACTCGGCTCAGAAATATCAAATCTCACAAACTGGCTGGCTAAGGCATGAAAATCCAATGCTAAGGGCCTCTCTGCTGCCGAAAGGTATGCTAAACTCTCCTCCCAGCGACTCAAAGCATCGGCCACCAAATTGACTTTCCCTGTGTGGTACGAAATGGTGATATCATAGTCCTTAAGTAGCTCCAACCACCTCCGCTGACGCAAGTTAAGATCCTTTTGCTTGAATAGATGCTAAAAACTCCGATAATCGGTGTAAATCTCACAAGGAACACCGTACAAATAGTGCCGCCAAATCTTCAAGGCATGAACAATAGCTGCTAACTCAAGGTCGTGGACAGGACAGTTCTTCTCATGTACATTCAGCTGTCGGGACGCGTAGGAAATTACCCTACCGTCCTGCATCAACATCGCGCCAAGACCAATCTGCGACGCATCACAATATACAATGTAAGACCCCGGACCTGTAGGCAATACCAATATTGGGACTGTAGTCAAAGTTGTCTTGAGCTTCTGAAAGCTCTTCTCACACTCCTCTGTCCACCTAAACGGAGCACCCTTCTAGGTCAGCCTGGTCATAGGTGCTGCAATAGATGAGAATCCCTCTAAAAAATGATGATAATACCCTGCCAAACCAAAAAAACTATGGATCTCTGTAGCTGATGACGGCCTAGGCCAACTCTGCTCTGCCTCCACCTTCTTCGGATCTACCTTGATCCCATCACTCGATACTACATGACCCAAGAATGCCACTGATTCTAGCCAAAACCCACACTTTGAAAATGTTGCATAAAACTTCTTCTCTCAAAGTCTGAAGCAGAGTCCTCAGATGCTGCTCATGATACACCCGAGTTCGGGAGTACACCAGAATTCCATCAATAAAAATAATGACGAAGGAGTCAAGATAAGGCTGGAACACACTGTGCATCAAATGCATAAAAGTTGTTGGGGCATTGGTTAGCCTAAAAGACATAACAAGAAACTCATAGTGACCATATCGGGTCCTGAAAGCAGTCTTCGAAATATCTGGCTCCTGAATCTTCAACTGATGATAGCCTGAACGTAAGTCAATCTTGGAAATAACCCTGGCACCATGTAATTGATCAAATAAGTCATTAATGCGAGGCAATGGATATATGTTCTTCACTGTAACTTTGTTCAACTGGCGATAATCAATACACATACGTATAGAAGCATCCTTTTTCTTCACAAACAAGATCGGAGCACCCTAAGTTGACACACTGGGCCGAATGAAGCCATTATCAAGCAACTCTTGCAACTTCTCCTTCAACTCTGGAGGAGCCATACGGTATGGAGGAATAGAGATGATTTGAGTGCCCGACAATAAACCAATGTCGAAATCAATATCTCTGTCAGGCAGCATGCCCGGAAGATCAGCTGGAAACACATATGGGAAGTCCCTCACTAGTGGAACTGACTCAACTATAGGAGTATCAGTACTGACATCTCTCACATACGCTAAATACGAGTCACACCCCTTCTTAACCATTCGTTGAGCCTTAAGAAATGAAATAACTCCGTTAGGAGTATACTCTAAGGTACCCCTCCACTCTAATCGCGATAAGACTGGCATAGCCAGCGTCTTGGTGTGACAATCAAGAATAGCATAATGGGGCGACAACCAGTCTATGCCCAAGATCACATCAAAGTATACCATACTGAGTAATAATAAATCGACTCTGGTCTCAAAACCACTAAGAGAAATCAAACATGACTGATACACGCGATCCACAACAAGAGAATCTCCCATAAGAATAGATACATAAACAGGGGAACTCAAAGAATCCCGAGATACGCCCAAATGCGGAGTAAAATTGGACACATAAGAATATGTAGAGCCTGGATCAAATAATACCGATGCATCTCTATGACAGACTGGAATAATACCTGTAATGATAGAGTCAGAAGCAAGTACCTCTGTAAGAGCCGGAAGAGCATAATACCTGGCCTGGCCTCCCTCTCTAGGGTGACCTTGACCTCCCCGACCTCCACCTCGAGCTGGCTGAGTAGGTGGGGCGGTAGCTGGTACTGAAATCATAGCCTGAGGACCTGGTGGAGCACGTGGTGGCTGGGAAGTCTGTGGAGGTGCACCCCTCCTATGTCTGGGGCAATACCTCACCATATGGCGAGTGTCACCACACCCTAAACAACCCCTCGAAGGGCGTGGCTGCATGACTGACTCGGGCCGGGTCTGCTGGACTGGCCGCTAAAATCACCCCGAATAGGAGGCACACTAGATACTGGTGGTGCATAATAAGGATCCTACGGCCTAGAAGGGGCTAGAACACCACTGGCGGCTGGAAGAGCTTAATGAACGGGATGACTCACATAACCCCTACCATGTCGAACGGCAACTGGGGCACGAGTACCACTGTATGTGCCAGACTCTCGAGACCTCTTGACCTCCCTCTCCTCTCTGTCCCGAGAAAGCATGCCCTCCAATCGCCTGGCAATACTTACCACCTACTGATAAAAAATATCCATCTCCAAATACCTATCCATACTGATCCGGATGTTGGGGTGGATCCCCTCAATAAAACGATGAACCCTCTCCCGAACTGTGGCAACCAAGGCTAGTGCATGTCAGGCCAAATCACTAAAATGGACTGCATACTCTGACATAGTCATATCACCCTGGCGCAACTGCTCAAAATCCGTGCGCCATGAATCCCTAGGCTCTGAGGGACATACTCTCTCAAAAACATGTCCGATAACTGAGTCCATGTAAGTGAGGCTGCCTCGTCTAGACTACTCAACTCATAAGCACCTCACCACTGATAGGCTGCTCCTCTAAGCTGGAAAGTGGTAAAAGAAGCCCCACTCGTCTCCACTACGCCCATAGTACGGAGAATACGATGACACTCCTCCAGAAAACCTTGAGCATCACCTGTAGAAAATCCGCTGAAGGTTGGTGGGTGGTACTTCTTGTACCTATCAAGTCTGAGCTACTCCGCCTCAAAAGCGGTTGTCCTAGTCTCGTGCTGAACCGGAGCTATCGGCTGCATATGGATGAACTCTGGGGCCTGATCAACCTGGACCCTCTGCTCAGAATTATGGGATGCGGGAGTTTATGACACTCTCCGGCCTGAGATCCATCCTGAGCTAAGGTACTAAATATGCTCATGAATTGGGCTAGAGTCTCTTGGAGGACTGGTGCAGCAATAGGAACCTCATGTGCCTGCCCTCTAGCTGGATCTGTTGGGGGCTCCTATGTCGCAGTTCGCGCGTGTGCTCTGGCTGCACCGAGTGGTCGTCAGATCTCCCGGTACAGGTCCTCACCATCTGTGACAAAGATAGAATAGAGAAGTTTAGAATTTGATGTCAATAACTCAGATGAGAAGGAATCAAAAGAAGTATGATTATTCCTAACAGTTCCATAGCCTCTCAAAGATGAGTACGGACGTCTCCGTACTGATCCGCGAGACTCTAATAAACCGACTTGTGACTCACGACTCCTATGAACCTAGAGCTCTAATACCAACCTGTCATGACCCAAACATCCCTCCGAACCACGACGTGATGGTACCTAGTCGCTACGACTAGGTAAGCCTAACAATTCACAGAAAATGCCAATATTAGAAAAACAAAGTTTGGCTTTTAAATGCAGTAGATACTGAATAAATTAAACGATGCCGCTCGGCATGTACAATAACCAAACTCTACTTACACAGCTTTCCCAAAACCCGGAATGTCATGATTCACAAGATATAGAAGGTAAATAACATCCCTATACACCGGAGTCTAGCAAAAAACAAATATAGAAAAGTGTTTGACACGGGAAAGAATAAAAGGGAACTCCGAGGTCTGCGAACGCGGAAGATATACCTTGATGTCTCCAACTGCTGCCTCGAAATCACGGATACTACTGCTGATAACGACCACCTAAATCTGCACAGAAAACATGTGCAGAAGAGTAGCATGAGTACACCACAATCGGTACCCAGTAAGTGCCGAGCCTAACCTCGGTCGAGTAGTGATGAGGTTAGATCAGGCCCACCGGTGTATAATGATAAAAATAGGAAAATAAGCAGTATAATAAGAGACTAGAGTTCAACAAAGGAAAACACAATATAATAAAAGAACAGTATACGAAAATAAGCAACAGGGGATCTCCCGAGATATTGTCTCGTAGTCCCAAAAGTAAATGTGTAGGGAGAACTCCCGAGGGACCGCCTCGTAGTCTCAAAAGTAAACGTGCAAGGAGAACTCCCGAGGTACCACCTTGTAGTCTCAAAAGTAAATATGCAGGGGATCTCCCTTGATACCATCCCGTAGTCCCAAAGTAAATACACAGTATAATCAATTGCAGACGGTAAGTACAACAAGAGAATCTACAGTCTAGACTAAGTACAAGTCGGGAAAAGAAACAGGAATTCAATAGGCATGCTGCAACGAGTTCAATTAAGCAATTAAGGCACATAGACATGTTATTTTAGGCTAACAGGGCAACTACGCATGCTAGTAAGTTCAATTAAGGTGAAAACAGTAAATTACTCGGTAAAAATTAGGGTTTTCAACAAATAGCCTGTGTACGCACTCGTCACCTTGCGTACACGGCGCTCACATAGTAAAATCAGTACCAAATCCTAAGGGGATTTCCCCCACAGAAGGTTAGGCAAGCCACTTACCTCAAACCAAGCTAAATCAATTGATATCAATGCTCTTCCCACGAATATCTGACTCTGAATGACCCGAATCTAGCCAAAATTAATTACATACCATAAATATATCTATAAGAAACTAATCTAGTCAATAAAATCTAAGCTAAAGCGAGAAATTAGGAAATCGTCCCAAAAATCCTCCCGGGACCACATCTCGAAAATGGGTAAAAGTCACACAATAAGAACACCCATTCACTCACGAGTCTAACCATACAAGAATTACTTGAATCCGACCTCAAATCGCCTTCCAAAACTCGAAATTATAGCCTATGAAGTTTCTACCATTTTCCCCCAAATTTCCAATTCCAATCCCTATATAGAAGACAAAAACAATGATAGATTCATGAAATATAGCCCAATCTGAGTTAGAACACTTACCCCAACAATCTCCTTGAAGAAGCCTCGAAAAATCGTCTCCCACCGAGCTCTCAAACTCCCAAAATCGAAATGGGAAATCAACCCTCGAAATCCTATTTTCTGCCCAGTAAACTCATTACTGCAAGCCTCCAACCGCACCTGCGGGAATTACATCGCAGGTGCAAAAAATCACTTAAAGGGCTGAGTCCACATATGCGGAAAGGGGGCCGCACCTGCGTGTGCGCGCCTGCGGAACACTATCCGCTTCTGCGGTCCTTCTCCACTCCTTCGATTCCTTAGGCGCATCTGCGGGTATTGCAGATATGGTACTTCCCTCACACCTGTGATCCTTGCTCAAGCCTCCAAACTCCGCATCTGCGCTTGATCTACCGCACATGCGATCCCACACCTGTGTCCACACCATCGCAGGTGCAAAACACCATAAACTAGAAACAATACATCAATAGCATAAGTCCAATATTTCATCCGTTAAGCATCCGAAACACACTCGAGGCCCCGGAGACCACAACCAAACATACTAACCAGTCCTTATACACCATATGAACTTAGTCGAGTCCTCGAACCACATCAAACAATGCTAAAAACACAAATCACCCTCCAATTCAAACTTAAAGAACTTGAAACTTCCAAATTCGACAACCGATGCCGAAACCTATCAAACCACGTCTGATTGACCCTAAATTTTTCACAAAAGTCATAAAAAACCTTACGGATCTACTCCAACTTCTGGAATTGGAATCCTACCCCGATATCGAAAAGTCCACTACGGGTCAAAATCTCCAAAACATTGACTTTCGCCATTTCAAGCCTAAATGAGCTACAGACCTCCAAAACATAATCCGAACACGCCCCTAAGTCCAAAATCACCCAACTGAGCTAACGGAACCGACGGAACTCCATTCCAGATTCGTCTTCACACAGTTCCAACTACTTTCAAAAATCTTAAGACTTAATGTTCCGTTTGGGGACTAAGTGTCCCAAAACAATCCGAAACCACGATTTCCTAATTTCTTGTTTTAGCTTAGATTTCATTGATTAAATTAGTTTCTTATAGCTATATTTATGGTATGTAATTGATTTTGGCTACATTTGGGTCATTCGGAGTCGGATATTTGTGGGAAAAGCATTGCTACCGATTGATTTAGCTTGGTTCGAGGTAAGTGACTTGCCTAACCTTGTGTGGGGGAAATACCCTTAGGATTTGATACTGATATGATATGTGAGCGTCGTGTACGCCAGGTGACGAGTGCGTACACGGGCTATTTATTGCAAAACCTGATTTTTACTTAGTAATTACCTATTTTCACCTTAATTGAGTATACAAGCATGTGTAGTTATCCTGTTAGCCTAGAATAACATGTCCACATGTCTTAATTGCTTAACTGAACTGTTTGCAACATGCTTAGTGAATTCCTTCTTCTTTTCTTTACTTGAACTTAGCATAAACTGTAGATTCTCTTGCTGTAACTGTTATCTTCAAATGTTTGAGCAGTGTATTTACTTTGGGACTACGGGGCAGTATACCGAGAGAACCCCTGCATATTTACTTTTGAGACTACGAGGTGGTTTCTCGGGATTTCTCCCTGCACATTTACTTTTAAGACTACGAGACGGTACCTCGGGAGTTCTCTCTGCATATTTATTTTGGGACTATGAGACGGTATCTCGGGAGATCCCCTATTGTTTATTTTCGTGGTTTGAACTCTTATTTGTTGTATTTCCTTTTGCTTAGTTCTAGTCTATTATTATACTATATATTTTCTGCTTCATTTATTATTTACCTGTGGGCCTGACCTGACCTCGTCACCACTCGACTGAGGTTAGACTTGACATTTACTGGGTACCATTGTGGTGTCCTCATGAATTGCAGATCCAGGTACATCCTTCTAGCCTCATTATTAGTCGTGCATCCTCTACTTCTACGGAGACTTCGAGGTTCATCTGCTGCGTCCGCGAACCTAGGAGTCCCCCTCTTTCTTTTTGTATAGTTCTTCTTCTACTACTTCCAAAATACAGATGTATAGAACTTATAGTAATTTCTTAGAAGCTTGTGACTTATGATGTTCCAGGTCTTGGGAAAATTCTTCATGTATTTTGTTGAGAGTTGTTATTTTACATGTCGAGCGAAATTTCTATCACTATTTCATTTCTACTACTATTAATGGTTTAGATTTATGTTTCATTTTTGTTGTTCTTCCGCAAATGTTAGGCTTTCCTAGTCGTAGAGACTAGGTGCCGTCGCGACTTCTCACGGAAGGAAGATTGGGTCGTGACACATTCAATAACTATTTATATGAATCACCTTGAATAAATCTTTCCAAAACAATTTGATCGATAACTTTAATTAAAAAAGTAACAACGGAGAAATATATAACCTACACTTATAGTTCATTTTTAATCGTAGGAATAAGATATGAAAACATAAGCTAAAGCAAAATAACTTGGTTGATAAGTCAGTTAAGAAAATATAATAATCGGAAGAAATAATACCTAAATAACTTTGTTGATAAGCTCAATTAAAAAAGTATAATAATAAAAGAAAATAATACCTTTTGTGAAGTTTACCGAATTTTATTATTTTCACCCGTAGCACCAAATCTAAAAAGTAACACTCCTTAAAAGTTTTATGATGGAATAGTAGCTTCTTTATAGAAATGTTTGGATTCTCCTTTTTTCCTAAATAGAATCAGACAATACAACATCAAATTAAATTGGGAATATAGATCAAATAGAAAAGAGAGAGAAGATCAAGTTATGGCAACCGTAAGTATGAAAAAGAAGACATGTCTGAAAAGTAATTATTAATAGAATTCCTAAAAGTAATAGGATTACATGGCTAACCTGTAGTATTTATGTATATCGTTTAAGAAGTATGTCCTAAAATTAATAGGATTACATGGCTAGCGTATAATTTTCCGATTATGTCCTTTCATATGAGTTATTATGTCTAATATTATAAGGATATTTTGGTCTTCCAACATAACATCCGTGCTTTATAATAATACTAGTATCTATTAACGTGCGTTGCACGTTAATATTGGCACGTGATGATTTAAAAACTTTTGTATATGAAGGAATAATAAAATTTAATTAATGAGAGAAATTTTATGTATAATAATACAACAATCATCTAAATACCGAAAAATATTATTACATTAGCATAATACATGAATTTAAAATGAAAGAACATCATCAAGACTTACACAAATGATCAATTTTGTCATGTTAGTTAGATAATGTAACGACCCGGCCGGTCGTTCCGAGAGTTTAACCCCGTTTCCCCTATTTCTGTCTTGTTATGTGTTATTCAGCTCTATCATGTTGTGTTGGGTCGGTTGGCTCGGGTTCGGAGCGGTGATGGAGAGAAATGGGACACTTAGTCTCCTAAGTTGGTGAATTAGTTGGAAAAGGTCAACTGGAAGTTGACTTATAGTTAAATGGTCTCGGAATTGGGTTTTTATGGTTCGAATTGCTTTGTTAGGTGATTTGGGACTTAGGAACGTGTTCGGAATATTTTTCGGAGGTCCGTGGTAGAATAAGGCTTGAATTAGAGAAATAGGATTTTTGGCGATTTCCAGTCGGAGTGGAAAATTAGCTATCAGGGTCAGAATGAAATTCCGGAAGTTGGAACAGGTTCATAGTATCATTTGGGATGTGTGTGCAAAATTCCAGGTCATTCGGACGTGGTTTGGTTAGTTTCAGCATCGTTGGCGAATTTTAGAAGTTTAGAAATCCTTAGGCTTGAATTATGTTGGTGTTTTGACGTTATTTGCGTGTTTCAAGAGTTCGACTAGGTTCGGATGATGTTATATGACTTGTTATTACTTTTTGTTGAGGCCCTGAGGGGCTCGAGATTGATTTCGGATGATTTATGGAAGGTTGAAAGCTTGGAAGAGCAGCTGAAGCTGCTGTGGTCATAACCGCACCCGCGGATTGGGGACTGAAGGTGCGAGGCCGCAGAAGCGCATGGGCAGCCGCAGATGCGGCCAGTGGTGTGATGGTCAGGAGCCACAGATGCGAGTAGGGGCCGCACCTGCGTGATCGCAGATGCGGGAATTTGACCGCAGAAGCGATTTTCGAGATTTAAGTAAGAATCGCACCTGCCAGGGATCTTCCGCAGGTGCGTGTCTTGGGGGCCGCATGTGCGAGTGTGCTGGGCAGAACCTATATAAGGTTGCCTTCACGAATTTTCACTCATTTTTCACCATTTTGGACGGTTTGGAGCTTTTGAGCAGTGATTTTAAGAGGAAATTGAGGGCTATCAATTGGGTAAGTTACTTGGACTTTATTTCTTGTGTTTGTGATGATTTTTCTACTGTGTAATCATGAAACTTGTGGGATTTAATGGAGTAATTTGAGGGGTTAGGGCTCGGAAACTTGAGACTTTGACTTAAGGATTTGAGGGGTTATTCGTCGTCAGATTTTGATGTATTTGGTATGTATGGACTCGTGAGAGTATAAGGATTCTAGTTTTGTGATTTTTGCCGAGTTCCGATACGTGGGCCCGAGGGTCGGTTTTGGCCGAATTCGGGATTTGTGATGTAAATTGGTAATTTTGATGTGGGGTTCGTTCCTTTAGCATATATTAATTATATACTACTGATTCTTGGCTAGATTCAGAGTGATTTGAAGCCGAGTCGAGCGGCAACGGCATCGCGGAGTAGAGTTTTGGCTTGATTGAGGTAAGTAAGCTTCCAATCTTGGTTTTGAGGGTTCGAAACCCCGAACTACGTGTTATGTGATTAGAATTGGGTGACGCATATGCCAAATGACGGGCGTGCGGGCGTGCACTATGTGACTTGTGACCTGGTTCATTCCATGGCACCGTTTATTGGTTCTCTCTTAATGATATATGTGCATCTGTCCATGTGACTGATGTGAAGACGCTGGAAATCATGCTAAATACTATGTTAAGGCTTCACGCCGATACTGTTGAGACCTGAGTGGTCGTCTTAATGCGAACATGCTAGAAATCATGTTAGATATTATGTTAAGGCTTCACGCCGATGTTGTTGAGACCCGAGTGGTCGTTTATTGTTGTCATCATGTGTTTCATTGATATTATATACTCAGTCCTGTCATTTCATATCATCATGTCTTAGTCTCGGTAATTGTTGTTTTGCACATTATATCATTGATTCGGGCTATTTCATGCATTGTGAGCCCATGTGATCGAGATTGGAGAGTGATGACTGAGTGAGGCCGAGAGCCTAATATTAAGTGACAGATATGGGATCGGGCTGCACTTCGTAGCATGTTATATTGATTATGCCTGGATTTGGTTTATGTTAGCGCTTGGGCTGTAGGAGCCCCTCCGGAGTCTGTAACACACCCCTAGTGAGCGCAGTGCTATTTGAGGGATGGATCTTCCCTGGACATGGATCTTGTCCGAAGTGTTCATGCTTGGAGATGAATCTTCTCTACGAGACTAGATTGGCATGTTTCTATCGGTACTGAGCGACTGAGGTTAGTGACGTGTGTATGTATTTTGGGATGGATCTTCCCTAGGTCGTTGAGCCATATACAGTACCGAGTGGTTGTGAGGTGTATCATTATCTGGAGATAGATCTTCTCCTTAGAGCTGGATCGACCTTCCTCAGTACTGAATGACTTTTGTCTGGTGTGTATACATTCTGGGATGGATCTTCCATGGGCCATGCAATCGTATACAGTACTGAGTGGACGAGTATATGAGAGTGGAAGCACATTGTGCATTTCATACTGTTTGATGCATTGGCATGTAGAATATATTGAGTTGTACATATATGATAAATTGTTCAGAATTGTACTTGTATGATTACCTTGAGCTGTCTAATCAACTTAAAGCATGCCTAAATTTCTGTACCTTGGTTATGATATAAATGTGGAGGTTTAGTCCGTCACTACCTCTCAGTCCACAGGTTGGGCTTGTTACTTAGTGAGATGGTGTACTCACATTACCCCCATGCACCTTGTGTGTAGATTCAGGTTCCAGAACTGAGTGAGAGCTGGTTTACTCTCTTGGAGCACTTCGGAGATTGCAAGGTAGCTGCACGGAGTCCGCAGCCTTGCCTTTCTCCTTCCTATTAGTCATTTTGTTTATTTTCAGACTTGTTTGTATTAAGGGAACAGTACCAGATTTTGTATTTCCTTTTAGTTGCTCATGACTGATGACTCCGGGTTTTGGGATTGTATTTAAATGTTTTACCTTACTTTATTTGTTTTGAAATGCAAAAATGGAATATTTATGAAATACTGGTAAATATTGAATCAAATGAAAGGTTTCTTATGTTATGCATAGTGAATTGGCTAGCCTAGTATCACGATAGGCACCATCACGACCGGGTTGGTTTTTCGGGTCGGGACAAGTTGGTATCAGAGCTCTAGGTTACATAGGACTCACCACTCATGAGCAGGTTTAGTAAAGTCTTGCGGATTGGTATGGAGACGTCTGTACTTGTCATCGAGAGGCTGCAGAACCCTTAGGAAAATCTCACCTTCTTGAATTCTTGTCGTACGAATCTGTTGATTCTGGTAACTAAATTTTGGTTGTTTCATTCTCTCACAGATGGTGAGGACACGTACTACTGGTCAGGATGATCAGCCACCAGTTGGGCCTGTGATAGGCTAAGGCCATGGTAGAGGGAGGCGTGTAGCCCGCGCAGCGGCCGGGGCAGTACCTATGGACCCTCCAGTTATTCCAGATCAGGTTCTAGTCGCACATGTTCCAGTGGGACCGGCTCAGGCACCAACTATGCCTATTGTTATTCCGGGTCTTCAGGAGACCATGGCTTAGATTTTGACCGCATGCACCAGTCTTGCTCAAGCGATCGATGTTTCTACATCAACAGCTACTTCTCAGGTCGGGGAGGCACTCAGAGCCCCGCCGCCCGTACACCCGAGCAGGTTGTTCAGGGACTTCAGACACCGGGGGCAGCCCCAGCCCAGTTGGTTGCACCTGTTCAGGATTTTGTGATTCTCGTCATGCCAGATGACGAGTAGCGTAGGTTAGAGAGGTTTGGTAGACTTCAGCCTCCGACTTCCAGTGGTACTGAGGGCGAGGATGCCCAGGGTTTCTTATACAAGTGTCAAAGGATTCTTCGTACATCAGGGATATTGGAGACTAGTGGGGTCTCGTTCACTACCTTCCAGTTCTCAGGAGATGCATTTAATTGGTGGGAGGCTTATGAGAGGCGTAGGCCCGTTGGTGCAGTTCCCCTTACTTGGCAGTAGTTTTCCACTCTCTTCTTAGAGAAGTATGTCCCACAGTCCTGCAAAGAGGAGCTGCACAGGCAGTTTGAGCAGCTGTCACAGGGTGATATGACGTTGTCGCAGTATGAGATGAGGTTCTTAGAGCTTGCTCATCATGCTATTTGGCTGGTCCCTACAGAGATAGGATCAGGAGATTCGTGGATGGCCTCACATATCAGCTTCGTATTCTTATGACCAGAGAGAGGGTGTCAGGTGCTACTTTTGAGGAGGTTGTTGATATTGCCCGAGAGATTGAGACAGTTCGTCGCTAGGAGCGAAATGAGAGGGAGGCCTAGAGGATCTGGTAGTTTTGGTGGTGTTCCTTCAGGAGGACAGTCCCAGCACGGCAGAGGTCGTCCATTCAGGAAGGCTCAGCCAGGCTGCTCAGGTTATCGTGGTGGATCCACTGGACGTGACCCTCGCATTTCGCATCAAGGGCACCCATAATTTAGTGCTCTACCAGCTCAGAGTTCATCTTGTGCACCATCGGTATCAGGTATCATCTATGCCTGGTTCTTCTAGTGGTTATCCTGGTGCTAGGGGTTCCCTTCAGTCCCCAGTGCCATTATTCGAGAGGGGTTTCTTCGAGCGTGGAGATGTGGTCGAGGTTTTATCCTCGTCTTGTAGGAGGTACTTATCAGCAGAGGAGTCAGCCCGCGACTTCAGTCCCAGTTGTTGCACCGTCCGCCAAGGCAGCTAAGGGTGGGGGGTATGGCAGCTAGGGGTCGCCCTAGAGGGGGAGGCCGATCCGGTGGTGATCAGGCCTGATTTTATGCACTTTCAGCTAGACCAGATGCAATGGCTTCTGATGCCGTGATCCCAGGTATTGTTTCAGTCTGTCACGAGATGCTTCGGTTTTTATTTGATTTCGTTTCTTCATATTCACATGTTCATCATATTTTGCCCATTCCTGGATATGCCCCATGAGTCTTTAGTTATATATGTTCACGTGTGTGTCGGTCATGTGCAGTGCCTATTGAGGGTCTGGAGACCCGGGTGGATGTGTCATTGCTCAGTATGGTCGGCTTCGATGTGGTTTGATGATCATGGACGATCTCCGATGATTAGACAGATGATGTTACTTTTAGGTATGGCTTGATGAAGGTGTAGGTTTCAGAAGATGCTTTGTGTCTTGATTTATGGGTACCTCGTTAGTGAGGCGGCACTCTCCTTATTGTTCGGCTGTGAGTATTCAAATCTGGCCTTGTAACACCTACAGATTTTAGGGGTATTTCCTCGTGGTGTGATCGTGTATTGGAGAAGTATTAGACATACAAGCGACGGAATTGAGATCAGATATGGTGATTGGTGTTCTTTAAGGTTTTTGAGTCTTGGAACTCGAATGAGTAGATGATTTCATAGTTGAGGGCTTTAGAGACGTAGACAAGGTTAGTCAGGGGTTAGTGTGTGATGTGATTCAGTCATTATGGACCTTCGGAGGGTCATTGGTCTATTGTGTACTACCGGATTGATTTGGGGTTCCTTAGTAGGCCCTGTGGGGATAGGTGTTTTGCACCGAGTCGGATTGTTTGGCTCTGTAGTGCTATTGTGAGGGGTGTCAGTTAGTGGCTATTGGGTTTATCTGTGCTTTGGGATGATCTAGGAGTTACCCATCCCTACTTCGGGGAGCGGCGATTCGTTGGTTTTAGGCACGCAGGGTGTGGGTCTGTTGGGGTCTTATAGCGGAGTTTGAGTAAGGTAAAGCAGATGGGTATCGTAGGATTTGGATGTATTAGTTGTGTTCTTTCAGATTCGTGTGGCATGGTAGCGTCCGATTTCCTGTGGTTTTGATAATGCACTTTGAGTACTTAATATCGGGTTTCACTTGGTTTTTTATTTTGAGCAAGACGGAGCGAGGGATATAATATGTACCAGCATTCGGATGGGGTTCACATATTGCAGCGGAGCATGTTAAATATGACCCTTGTGTGTGTTAGATTCATGTGCTTTGGGTATGCGGTGTGTGGGGACTTCCTGGCTTACGTTGGGGGTGCTACCCGTTGATCATGCGGGGCGGTTTCCTAGTTGATGTTATTTATCATGTTTGAGTCCATTTGGGATGTTGCTTGTTGGTGCCCGGACTGCATGGATTGTGGCTTTAAGTTGTATGGATACGTCATGGCGCTAGAGCAGTTGTGGTGGATGAGGTGAGGTCATCGGACCTAGCATGGGTACTATCGGATCTAGTTGCGGCATATTTGGAAGGGTATTGATGCTAATCGGCTTAGAAATTTTGCTATCCTTCCTATTGAAGAGGGGGAGTCCATCACTTGAGGATTCGATGAATGGCTGTGGAGTTCTGCGTGTTTCTTCTTCATTAGCAGTATTTGAAGGTAGTAGAACGGGTATCTATTTGATGACGGGTGTATTACCGGCATTTGGGTGGCTTGGGCATCTGTTGTGATTTGAACTTATCATTATGAGTGTTCGAGATAGGTGAGATATCATGTGGTTTCACCTTGAGTTGTGTCTCTGGTTGGATACAACATGTTCAGACATATTCAGTGTGTAGATGCGTGATTCTGATCTTGTAGACAAGTTCTGACGTGGAAATTTGGATTCTAAGGCGTAGGGATTTGGTTGGATATAGAGGCATTGGAACATGCTGTGTTATTAGATCTATGCGGGGTAGGGTGACATGGGGTCACCCCCGGGTATGTGCATGGTAAGGTTATTCAGCAGTTTGATGGCTTTTGGAACAACTCTTGGCACGTTCGAGGACGAACGTTTGTTTAAGAGGGGGAGAATATAACGCCCCGACCGGCCGTTTCGAGAGTTTAGCCCCATTTCCCCTATTTCTATCTTATTATGTGTTATTCAGCTCTATCATGTTGTGTTGGGTTGGTTGGCTCGGGTTCGGAGCAGTGATGGAGAGAAATGAGAAACTTTGTCTCCTAAATTGGTGAATTAGTTGGAAAAGGTCAACCGAAAGTTGACTTATAGGTAAATGATCTCGGAATTGGGTTTTATGGTTCAAATAGCTTCGTTAGGTGATTTGGGACTTAGAAACGTGTTCAGAATGTTTTTTGGAGGTCTGTGGTAGAATTAAGCTTGAATTGGCGAAATAGGATTTTTGTCGATTTTCGGTCGGCAATGGAAAATTGGCTATCACGGTCAGAATGGAATTCCGGAAGTTGGAACAGGTTCGTAGTGTCATTTGGGATGTGTGTGCAAAATTCCAGGTCATTTGGACGTGGTTTGGTTAGCTTCGGCATCGTTGACGAATTTCAGAAGTTTAGAAATCCTTAGGCTTGAATTATGGATTAAGTTGGGGTTTTGACATTATTTGAGTGTTCTGAGGGTTCGACTAGGTTCGGGTGAGATTATATAACTTGTTATTACTTTTGGTTGAGGCCCCGAGGGGCTCGGGATTGATTTCGGATGATTTTCGGAAGGTTGGAAGCTTGGAAGAGCAGCTGAAGTTGTTGGTGCTGTCATAACCGCACCTGCGGAGACCGCAGGTGCGAGGCCACAGAAGCGCATGGGCAGCCGCAGGTCCGGCCAGTGGTGTGATGGTCAGGAGCTTCAGGTGCCAGTAGGGGGCCGCACCTGCGTGATCGCAGATGCAGGAATTTAACCGCAGAAGCGATTTTTGAGATTTAAGTAAAAACCGCACCTGCGAGGGATTTTCCGCAGGTGCGGCGCCGCAGGTGCATGTCTTGGGGGCCGCAAGTGCGAGAGTGCTGGGCAGAACCTATATAAGGTTTCCTTCACGAATTTTCACTCATTTTTCACCATTTTTGGACGGTTTGGAGCTTTTGAGCAGTGATTTTAAGAGGAAATCGAAGGCTATCAATTGGGTAAGTTACTTGGAATTCATTTCTTGTGTTTGTGATGATTTTCTACTATGTAATCATGAAATTTGTGGAATTTAATGGTGTAATTTGAGGCGTTAGGGCTTGGAAACTTGAGACTTTGATTTAAGGATTTGAGGGGTCATTCGTCGTCAGATTTTGATGTATTTGGTATGTATGGACTCGTGAGAGTATAAGGATTCTAATTTTGTGATTTTTGTCGAGTTCCGAGACGTGGGCCTGGGGGTCGGGTTTGGCCGAATTCGCGATTTGTGATGTAAATTGGTAATTTTGATGTGGGTTTCGTTCCTTTAGCATATATTAATGATATACTACTGATATTTGGTTAGATTTAGAGCGATTTGAGGCCGAGCCAAGCGGCAAGAGCATCGCGGAGTAGAGTTTTGGCTTGATTGAGGTAAGTAACGCTTCCAATCTTGGTTTTGAGGGTTCAAAACTCCGAACTACGTCTTATGTGATTAGAATTGGGTGACGCACATGCCAAGTGACGGGCGTGCACTGGGTGACTTGTGACCTGGTTCATTCCATAACATCATTTATTGGTTCTCTCTTGTCGATACTTGTGCTTCTATCAATGTGACTGATGTGAAGATGCTGGAAATCATGCTAAATACTGTGTTAAGGCTTCACGCTGATACTGTTGAGACCCGAGTGGTCGTCTTAATGCGAACATGCTAGATATTATGTTAAGGATTCACACCGATATTTTTGAGACCCGAATGGTGGTTTAATGTTGTCATCTCATGTGTTTCATTGATATTATATACTTAGTCCTGTCATTGCATATAATATCATGTCTCAGTCTCGATAACTATTGTTTTGCACATTATATCATTAATTTGGGCTAGTTCATGCATTGTGAACCCATGTGAGCGAGACCGGAGAGTGATGACTAAGTGAGGCCGAGAGCCTGATATTGAGTGACAGATATGGGATCGGGCTGCACGCTGCAGCATGTTATATTTGATTATGTCTGGATCTTGCTTATGTTAGCGCTTGGGCTGTAGGAGCCCCTCCGAGTCTGTAACACACCCCCAGTGAGCGCAGTGATATTTCAGGGATGGATCTTCTCTGGACATGGATCTTGTCCGAAGTGTTTATGCTTGGAGATGGATCTTCTCCACGAGGCTGGATTGGCCTGTTTCCATCGGTACTGAGAGACTGAGGTCAGTGACGTGTGTACGTATTCTGGGATGGATCTTCCCTAGGCCGTTGGGCCATATACATTACCGAGTGGTTTTGAGGTGTATCATTATCTGGAGATGGATCATCTCCTTAGGGCTGGATCGGCCTTCCTCAGTACTGAGTAACTTATGTTTGATGTGAATATATTCTGGGATGGATCTTCCCTGGGCCATGCGCGCCGTATACAGTACTGAGTGGACGAGTATATGAGAGTGGAAGCACATTGTGCATTTCATATTGTTTGATGCATTGGCATGTAGAATATACTGAGTTGTACATGTATGTTAAATTGTTCAGAATTGTACTTGTCTGATTACCTTGAGTTGTCTAATCAACTGAAATCATGCCTAAATTTCTATACCTAGTTATGATATAAATGTGAAGGTTTAGTCCGTCACTACCTCTCAGTCCACAGGTGGGGCTTGTTAATTACTAAGTTGGTGTACTCACATTACCCCCCTGCACCTTGTGTGCAGATTCAGGTGCCAGGACTGAGTGAGAGCTGGTTTACTCTCTTGGAGCACTTCGGAGATTGCAAGGTAGCTGCACGGCGTCCGCAACCTTGCCTTTCTCCTTCCTATTAGTCATTTCTTTTATTCTCAAACTTGTTTGTATTAAGGGAACAGTACCAGATTTCGTATTTCCTTTTAGTTGCTCATAACTGATGACTCTGGGTTTTGGGGCTGTATTTAAATATTTTACCTAACATTATTTGTTTTGAAATGCAAAAATGGAAGATTTATGAAATACTGGTTAATATTGAATCAAACGAAAGGTTTCTTATGTTATGCATAGTGAATTGGCTAGCCTAGTATCACGATAGGCGCCATCACGGCCGGGTTGGTTTTCAGGTCGTGACAGATAATTATATATTATAGTTTAAAAGTATTTAATGTGATGGTATCTTAACGCCCCTCCCTATGAAAAATATTTTTTTTTATGTTTCCTCCTTATGCGTTGGTTGCTCTGTCGTAACCAGAACTCTTGTTGTCGATCTTGATATCTCCCTTGAAAGTGTAACATACAGTTGTTCGTGCAAGAAAACATATTGCGGTAAATATAGTCTAATATTTAAGATATATGTCCTTATGCTTTTATTTATTATATTTGCAAAACATAAACATACGAAAATTATTTTCACACATATTTAAAAGTATATTCCTCAATTTTCAAAGACGAAAGTTGAATTCAGGGAAAAGAATCAGTGGGGAATCCAGGATTTTAAGGTCGTGGGTGCTCACTTCCTTTAACATAAAGTTGCTACCAACCAGATAATATAAGTGTACAACTATTCGAATGCAACAGAGAAAAAATCAAAAAAGACTTCTAGTCACAAATCAAGTAGGAATCGAACCCGCGACTCTAACTTCAGACACGCCTTTACTTCAACCTCAACACCACAACACCCATTAGGATTTTTGGTTCCTGGGTGCTTGCTAGCATTTTATATCAGTTTTCTTATATTTTTATATAACTATACACAGTTTATGTGGAGGTCAATGGGTTCTAAAACACCTCAAATTAGTATATAAATCCACCACTGATAAGAATATACTTAGTAACACATTAACCAGTATCATAATATTTGCATGTACGATGTTATTGTCAAAACTTCGATATACCATAAGTGTGCTATTACATAAGCGATTCGGCATATCTAAGTTTTTCAGTAACATGATGGGAATATTTTTCTTCCAAATTAATCTATATACATTGGAAGATCAATTTTAATTAAGTCTATTATATGTACGGTGACACTAACATTCGTAAGAAATAAGAAACTTGACAACAAACATATATGGTAGAAGGACATTTGGTATTAAAGTATTTAAGTAATCTTCTTGGTAGTAATTATTAGTATCATTTTCTGCTGAGTCAAAACTGAAAAATATTTTGTTTATACTATAAACTTTTGCAATCAACCTTTTATTTAGTTGATCAACATATCATTTCTGCTAGCTAAGATAACTTTTAATTCTATCATACGATTTGTACAAATTGCGTTTTAATCTAATGATAGAAATATTTCTCTTATTAAATGCACTACTATTACCATTGAAATTGATAACCAAGTGTTCAGGAAGAACCAAATCATCTTTGATTAGATGCTCTTCTCCGTTTTCGACACAAAGCAAGAAGACATTGAATACTGAATATGTTCTTACTTTATATTTCTTGTCAGTTGAATCTTTTTTCGTTTGAGGCCAAAAGTATAACTTTGGCGAGCTAACTTTTACAGTTTCTGCTTTTGTCAATTTTGAAACTGTTGACCCAAGTCACTGCATGGTTTTGAAGATTGACAAATGCCTACCCAGTTGAACCAGGTCCATCAGGGCAAACATCTCGAACGAACCAATTGGCACAAGAACCGTACATGCACAGGAGATAAATGTGATATGTGAATTATCCCTAAACTAATAGGTTGTCTCCTAATGTGAAAAGGTTGCAAATTGATAAGGGGTTAGAGTTCGAGTTCAGCAAGGACAGAAATAAAGGAAGGAAGTTGAGTTAAACACAAACTCTTCCACCAAGGAAGAGTTGCATTAGAACTAAACAAGAACATCTCAACTTCTGGCACTATATAATGTTGAAGTATTCCTACTGAAGAATTAATCGCACAAAGACAGAATTGAAGCAAGAACTGAAGGCAAAATTACCAGAGAAATTTTGCAAGCAGAATCCTTGTGCGACACAAAGGCTACTGACCAGCTAGAAGAACCAGTTCCATCTGTTTGTCTTTCGAGTCTAGTTGGTTGTAGTAGGTGATTTAATATTGTATCTTTCAGCTTTATTAGAAGCAATTGTAATAGGTACACACTGTTCAATTTAGAGTTAACTTGAAGCTTGTCGCAATTAGCTAGAGGCTAGTTTGCTACAAAGGGATTAGAGTTAGTCCTAGGTTTACAAAAGAGTTTATTTTGTAAATGTTGTTTGGCTCAGAGTTGTAGTGAAGAGTTTGGGAAAATCCTACTGAGGAGTAGGTCGTGGTTTTTTCACCTTTTGACCCAGGTATTTTCCACGTAAAAATCTCTGTATTTTTACTTTACTGCATTTATTATTTCGCACCAGTAGAAGTTGGAACACCAAGAAGAACCGGGTTCTTCTATTGAGACAGCACTCAAAAATTGGACACCACACAAATCACCCCCCTCCCCCGCCCCTCTTGTGTGGTATTGACGTATAAAACATTAATTGGTATCAGAGCGGGTTATCCTTGAAAAGGCTAACACCTTGGAAAAGATCAAAATGAGTGCACCACCTGGAAATTGGGAGGGTCAATCAACTGCAAGGCCACCACTCTTCAATGGCCAGTATTACTCCTGGTGGAAGAACAGGATGAAGGACCACTTGATTGGAGAAGACTATGAACTCTAGGACAAAGTCACTGATGGTCCTCTAGCTACCATGAAGAAGACTGCTAAAGGTGTAGATGTACCAAAGACTAGAACTGACTGTACTGCTGAGGATCTGAAGAAATGGGAGAAGAATGCAAAGGCCAAGAAGTGGCTAGTGTGTGGACTAGGTCTAGACGAGTATAGCATAATCCAAAGCTGCACCACTGCCAAAGAAATCTGGGATACCTTGCAAGTAGCCATGAAGGAACACCTCAGGTAAAAAGATCAAGAGGTACTCTTCTATACTCAGTATGAAAACTTCACAATGAAAGAAGGAGAGACAATCCAAGAGATGTACACAAGGTTCACAACTTTGACAAATGAATAAGTCTCTTGGTAGAGTCATTCTTGAAGAGGACAGGGTAGAGAAGGTCTGGGAAAGCAAAATCACCACTATCCAGGAATCAAAAAATATGGCAACCCTCAGATTGGATGAATTAATTGGAAACCTTACTACCTATGAACTTAGAAGGCAGACAATGAAGATGGATGGTCTAAAGGGAGAGGAGTCTAGCACTGAGAATCACCGAGGGAGCAGATCTTGAGGAAGACGAGATGGCCATGATTACCAAAGAATTCAGAAACTGTCTAATAAGGAAGAAGGGCATCTCTAGAGGAGGAAATTACAACAAAGCAAAAGCTCCAGAAAAGCCAACCAATGAGGGATGCTACAAGTGTGGAAAGACTGACCAACTTATTAAGAACTGTCCTCAGTAGGAAGTGGAATGGAAAAGGAGAGATATAAAATAAGGAACAGGAAGAAGGAACTGGTCCAACCCAAGAAAAACACAACAAAAGCTATGGTTGCTGCTTGGGGGGAAAGTTTAGATGAAGAATCAGAAGATGGTGAGAATGAAGATCAGACGCTCGTGGCAGTTGGAGAATCCGATGAGGAATCCGATGAGGAATCACATGAAGAACCAGAGGCTCAAGTGAGAGGAGGCAGCCAAATTTGGTATTTGGATAGTGGCTGCTCAAAGCATATGACATGGAACATGAAACAATTCCTTTCACTTGAAAGCCTCAAAGCAGGAAATGTCTCCTTTGAAAATGGAAAGAAAGGTGAAATTATTGGGGTTGGTAAGGTAGGTAAGGATGAAACACGTTCCATTGAACATGTGTACCTGATAGATGGCTTGAAATATAACCTAATCAGTGTGTCACAACTGTGTGACAGAGGTAACCTGGTTGCCTTTACTTCCACAAAATGTTTTGTGATTAATCTGCTTACTGACAAAATTGTTTTGCAGGGAAAAAGAATGAATAACATCTAGGTCATAGACTTGTCCACACTGTCTGNTTTTGTAGGTTCAAGTGAGAGGAGGCAGCCAAATTTGGTATTTGGATAGTGGCTGCTCAAAGCATATGACATGGAACATGAAACAATTCCTTTCACTTGAAAGCCTCAAAGCAGGAAATGTCTCCTTTGAAAATGGAAAGAAAGGTGAAATTATTGGGGTTGGTAAGGTAGGTAAGGATGAAACACGTTCCATTGAACATGTGTACCTGATAGATGGCTTGNCCTGATCAGTGTATCACAACTGTGTGACAGAGGTAACCTGGTTGCCTTTACTTCCACAAAATGTTTTGTGATTAATCTGCTTACTGACAAAATTGTTTTGCAGGGAAAAAGAATGAATAACATCTATGTCATAGACTTGTCCACACTGTCTGAAAATGAACTCACTTGCCTAAGTGTGTTGGACAGTGATCCCCTCCTGTGGCACAAAAGACTTGGTCACGCAAGTCTAAATCAGCTAAACAAACTAGTCTCTAAAGACTTAGTGGTAGGGCTTCCTAACATTAAGTTCAAGGAAGACAAAGTTTGTGAGGCATGTGCAAGGGGAAAGCAAGTAAGATCTTCTTTCAAAAGTAAGAAAATGGTCAGTACCACCAGGACGTTGGAACTGGTTCATATGGACCTATGTGGTCCTATGAGAACTCTGAGCAGAGGTGGTAAGAAATATGTAATGGTGCTAGTTGATGACTATTCAAGGTTCACTTGGACCTTATTTCTGACATCTAAGGATGAAGCATTTGATATGTTCACCTCATTTGTTAAGAAAACTCAAAATCAGTTAGGAAATCAACTAGCATCAATAAGATCTGATCATGGTACTGAATTTGAGAATGCAAAGTTTACTGAGTTCTGTGATGAACATGGTATCAATCACAATTTTTCTGCCCCTAGAACCCCACAGCAAAATGGGGTTGTTGAAAGAAATAATAGAACTGTTGAAGATATGGCAAGAACCATGCTTCTTTCTGGAAAACTACCACATAGCTTCTGGGCAGAAGCAATAAACACTGCATGCTACATAATAAATAGATACATGACCAGGCCTCTGGTAGAGAAAACTTCTTATGAATTACTTAAAGGGAGAAATCCCAACATATCCCACCTTAGGGCTTTCGGATGCAAGTGCTTTGTGCACAATAATGGCAAAGATTCCCTAGGAAAATTTGATCCCAGAAGTGATGACGGATTCTTGGGATATTCATCACATAGCAAAGCTTATAAAGTGTATAATAAAAGAACTATGTGTGT
>ML302722.1:0-24855 GCA_005239505.1 Nicotiana paniculata | reverse complement strand
CGCCTGCCTTAAACTTGGTATCATATAACAGTGTTCTCAACTGATATTCATGCCCAAACTTGTATTTAACGTAATAAACTGACTTCGACGTAAAACCTATGTAATCTTGCCACAACGTCAGTCTAACCAATACATGCCTATCTCTAAGGAATCCAATGTTACACTCACCCTTAATTCCACATTGCATGGGTAGAATTCTACGTAATTCTTGGATTTCTGGCCATCCATACGAAAATTTGCATACAACAGCAAACTTCAAACCTTCAAGGATGTTCATACGTTCAACTTCTGACTCCATGAACTTCACCATGGGTTGACCTTGAAGGAACGAGGCTCGTCTCACTGGAATTGGCTCGACAGGAGACATGTTCGTGTTGATCATTGTAGGTTTTAATGCTTTGGCATAATCCATGGGTTGTGATGTGTTGTTTGGATTTGTTGTGGGCTGGGGTACGTTAAGGGGTGGTGGGGGAGGCAGCCCAACCACAGTGGGTGGCTGGCCACCGGCCAAATTGGCCATGAAAGTGATCGAAGTTTTCTTGTTAGGGTTAGGGTTAAGAGCGTAAAACTGAGGTCGAAAAAATCCGGATTTCCTTTCTTAAAGGGTTTCAAAGTGATAAATATAAGGAAAATTGTTAAATGACTTTTCCAAAATATTAGGACAATTATTAAAGGAATATTTCCAAATAATACGAAAATAAATAAACGATTATTTTATCTAGTATGAAGTCTATTTTCAAGGGGTAAAAAGGGCGAACGATATTTCGCTAAGGACCTTCGTGCTTTTAATATATACTAGTCTAAGGTTATGCGCATTGCGCGTGTATTTCTATGTCAATGAGTACATTTTTAAAAAATATTATACTAAATTTCTGATTGAATCATGAATGATATGTCAAAGAAAAAATGTTAAGTTACTAAATTGATTATTCTTGATTCTATTTTGCTAACTCAATAAAAGAAGATACTTTGTCCGACAGGAGTTCTCAGACATCTCAGTCAATATATTTAACATAAAATTTATTTAAGATTTATAATTTTATTGCTTAATTTTTATACATCCCTTTTAGTTTTAACAAGATCATATAACTTTGAATATTTAGAATTATTATATTTTTATTTTCAAAAAGCTATATATTCTTATGTTAATTCTAAAAAGGCATAGACATGACGTCATCTAACTGACATAAGACGTTAATACTATGTAGAAGGAGTAAAATATGAAATTCATGTAAAAATCAGATTCAGGACTTATTTTTTCAATCAATTTTCACGGATTTAGTGTGTTAGTTTTCTTGTGTTTCTATAATCCGTTTCTTATATTTTAATTGGGATGTTTAAAGTTAGTGTAATTTAATTCAAAAAGAATATTATAATTCTTTTTAAAAATATTTTCATGCGAAAATTGTTACCAAAATAATTTTCTTGTATATTTTTCTATTTTTTTGTAATTAATATTTTTGTTTTGTGATGTTTATAAGCGTGCTCATACTTAAACGGCTAAATTTAAAAACCCAAAAATAGCATTCCTAATTTCTTCGTAGCAATGTATGTGTCACGACTCAAATTTTTCACTGTCGGGACCGTGATGACGCCTAATATTGAACCCGCTAGGCAAGCCAATGTTACTGGTTATTCTATATTGTTTCTTTATTTTTAGCAATTAGTCAGTGACATACACGATCAACGAAAATAAAAGTGCGGAAGAAATAAAATCTAACAACTTAATTAAATACTATTACAAAATTCATAATAACAACTCCCAGAATTTGGTGTCACAATTTCACGGACTGTCTATGAATACTACAAATAGAGGTTTGAGCAAACAAAATACTACTATCTCAGAAATATGTAAGACAAGAAAGAAATAGGATAGAAGGCGATGCCAAGGCCTGCGAACGCCTGCATGACTACCTCGGGGTCTCCACTAAGCTGAAGGCAGCAATCTCGATCTATGGTCTGAAGGGTCCAGTACCGAGATCTGCACAAAAAGTGCAGAGTACAACATCAGTACAACCGACTCCATGTACCGAGTAAGTGTCGAGCCTAACCTCGGCGAAGTAGTGACAAGGCTAGGACACGACAATCAAATAAACCTGTGCAGTTTAATCATATACGGAGACAATAATAACAACAAGAAATAATCAGCTAAATACAAAGAAAAAGGGAACATGCTGAGGGGAGGAAATATCAAGTAATGAAAATAACGAAGTAAAACAACAAATTAGATATCAATTTAAACAACAGAAGTAACAACACCAAAAATAAGTGCACGACATCACCATTCGTGCTTTTACTCTCATCCTCGTCAAATAATAAATAGAATTCACGACATCACCCTTCGTGCTTTTACTCTCATCCTCACAATAAAGTAATAGAAACGGCACGACATCACCCTTCGTGCTTTTAATTTCATAATATGGCACGACATCATCCTTCATACTTTTACACTCTCTCACAATGTCATACACGACATCACCCTCGTGCTTTAACACTCTTCCTCACCCAAACAAATCAATAACAGCAATCCGGCAAGGAAATCAATAACATAAACAATAATAAAAATCGTAACGTCCCGGCAAGGGAAAACAACAGTAGAATCAATATCATCCCGGCAAAGGAAACAACTATAACCAATCTCACTTAGTTGTTTAACTTCATGTAGAAATTCTCAACTTGAACCAATACTCAATAATAGGAAATACCAATGATATGCTATCATCATGGATAATTATCAAATTTAACCTAAGTAGTGCTTAATGAAAAATCACATAAATCACAATATTCGACTAACGGGCATGCTTGACACCAACATACAGATACTCGTCACCACACCTATACGTTGAACATAACAATAACACGTAGCAAATAAGACACAATACATATTTCCTCAATCTAAGGTTAACCCAAACACTTACCTCGAATTCCACGGCCAAACTCAAGCCTCAATTACCACTTTCCCTTTAGAATTCGCCTCCGATTCACTTGTATTTGAGTCGATTCTCTTGACAATCTTCTAACATACGTTAATTGTGACAAAACATGGAACAAATCATATGAAAATCTCAACGAAATCACGTTGCGTATGCAAAGAAAATCATGGCCGAAACATTTCCTCAAGAGCTTTGCAACAACGTTGCTATGTTCTTTAGCTTAGAAAGTGATTTGGATTGCGTTTCTTATGTGATTGGTTGAGGCTCTCTTGTGATTTGGATTGTAATGTTTCTATGCTCTCTTGTGATTTGGATGGTAATGTTTCTAAGAGATGGGAAAGAGAATGGAACTATATGATTTTATAATCATGCTTTGAAGCTTTAATCCGTTTGCTAGCAAAATATAAGATGAAGGTCTTTTTAAAATCATAGTTTGTGGCTCTCACCTATTGCGATGACTAAGCCACTAAGTTTACTAGCTTTTACCACGTATTTCATGCACTTAAGAGTCACCATATTGAGCTTGAATTGCTGCCATGTTCGGGATCCTTAAGCTTACCCAATGACTCATCACTAACTTTACACATGTTAACCATGCACTTTAAGTAACTTTACACATGTTAGCCATTCACTCTAAGTAACTTTACACATGTTAGCCATTCACTTTAAGTAACTTTACACATGTTAGCCATGCACTTTAAGTGCTATGACACTTGATTCCACCGTTGGCCAAATTAATGCCATGTGGAAGTCCATTAAAGTTCCTCTTTACATGTGTCATCCCTTGGCCAACATTTCAATACATGGAGACACCACATATCTTTGCATGTATAGATATATGACACTTACGGTCACTTGTCCACATTCCATGGCTTATGACCACGTGCAACTTTAGTCAATAGTACTAATAAATTTCTGGTCTACCCTACAATCTTCCATTTAACTAACTACACATATGATTAATTCTAGCACTCAACTCACTTAAATGCTAATATACTTCACATATCTTACTAGTTTAAAATCAACTTAGCATTTTCCTCAATTTTTCCTATAACAGCTTTCCAGATATACGCCCGGACTGCATACACAAAACGAGATGAGAAAAAAAAAGGAGGTTTTCAAGGCCTCGGAACACAGTTTTGACTTATAAAACGAGAGATAACTTTTTTGGGTCATCACGGTATGTGCATGTAGTACAGAACATACTACTTTATTTAAATTTGATTTCAGCCTCATTCAACTCTCTAAAAAATATTTAAGAAAAGTTAGGTAAGACTACAAATATATAATGAAAATTGAAAGCTAAACTAATAATAACATGGACCATCGTGTGAACAATCATGGTTATATTTTTTTTGATCTATAAGGTAACTTTTTAATTGATTTTAGTATCCTAAATATACGGATTATATACATAGTTCAAATAGGAAAATATTTAATAAGTCAAATTTTAGTTGGTTTTAAAATTCTACATATTAAGAAAATAACTTAAATTATAATTTTATCCAATGTGAAATCTATTTTTGGATAGTAAAAAAGGCGAACTACATTTCGTTAAAGACTTTCGTGCTTTTAATATATATATATATATATATATATATATTGTCCATGTATTATAATTGAACTTCAATATAATTGTGTTTGTCTGAAAAATATGAATATTCCATCCCATTTACTAGCATTTTTTAATTTATGCTAATCCAATTTCACTTTTCCCAAGGTTGTGTTCTTCACTTCTAATCTAACCCCAAAGCCTCTCTAACAATAAACAGCCACCGCCCATTTCCCATTTCCCATTCTCAAATTCCCTATTCATGTGAAAACTAATGGAAGTCTCTTATCACTCAAAATTCAACCAATTTCACTTCGTTCCTTTACCTCCACTCCATTCCTGTAATTCACTCTCTTTTTTATTTTTATTTTTTAATAAATTTTTCGTTTCCAAATTTATTTATATCCATGTTCGTAGATAATCCGTGCATTTTAATTTGATTTTCGTTTTTTTTAAAGGGAAGAAGGAAGTGAAGTTGCCGCTATCGCCGTCTCTGCATCCAGTAATTTTCTAATTCCTTATGTTTTCCTTTTTTATTTCTTTATTTTCTTTTGAGCTCATTATAGTATAGTACTTCCTTCGTCTCTATTTATGTAAACGTGTTTGATTAGTCACGGAGTTTAATAAATAAAGAGACTTTTGAAATTTATACTCTAAAACAAATCATAGAAATTTGTGTGGCTAGAAATCATCTCGTTAAGGGAAAAAAAAAAAGGAAAATTAAAGTTGAATTGTTATTTAATATAAAATGTGTTATTTTTTTTTGGGATGGACTGTGTCACATAACTGGCACGAAGGGAGAGGAAAGAGTGTCACATAAAATTGGAACGGAGGGAGTAGTTTTTCTTAAATTTAGTTGAGTGGTGAAGGTCAAATAGAGGAATAAATAGATCTAAAGGTATGTGTGTGTATGTGTGTCTGTTACTGTGTGTGTACACATGTACATACATAGTGTGTATGTGTGTCTAGGACCATCATGCTTAGTGTTGCCGCTCGGGTGAGGCCACATTGGATTAATGTAGAGGGTTATAGATATACATGATATTGATGGGAATTGTTATGATGGAGGATAAGTGTTTACAAAGGAAGAAGTAAAATGAGTATAGTTTAGGACGTCTTTAGAAAGGGGCAGCCCGGTGTACTAAGCTCTCGCTATGCGCGGGGTTCGAGGAAGGGCCGGGCCGCATTAGGGCTTATGTACGCAACCTTACCTTTCATTTTTGCAAAAGGTTATTTCCGCATTTTGAACTCATGACCTCCTGTTCACATGGCAACAACTTTACTATTGCACCGGCTGTCAAGGTTCTCTTCCTTAGGAAGTCTTTAATTCCCGAGAAAAAAAAAGAAAGCGAATATAGTTCGGGAAATGGCATAACAATAGCTAGTACTATATTGATGAAAATTGCAGTCAATTGTGAACCTATGGGAATGTAGTAGTGGTTGACATCTTGACGAAGTACACTTGGAATTCAGTTGGTAGAACGTAAAAAAATAGTCATTTTACTTATTATAAGCCTATGCCTTATAGTTTGCTCTAACTTGAAAATGGAAAAAATGTAGGTTTGTGTCTTTGCTAATTCTTGTTCTCAGTGAGAACTGTTGGAAGCTAGAAAATCATTTTCCCAACTGATTGAAGTTTCACTTATCTGAACTTTGTCTCTCCAATAACAAACAACCTTAGGGAGAATTGTACCTGATCATATTTTGAGGAAGCTTACCTGATAACAGATAGTATTGTAGAATCTAAGGAGAGTGATGCAGTTATGAGTTTGTTCTGCATGGCTGAGTCCTTTGTTGATCAGCAATCAGTATGTTGAGCATAGCCTACCACCCTATATTATGAAAAGCTAATTTTCTTCATTTATTACTTTTGACTACTATAAAATTTGAGATAACAACACGGTTTAAGGTTGGAATATCACTTTTGTGGACAACAAACATTACGCTTGTGACAAGATGTGATGAAGACATTTATGACCACGTTGAGCTCGACTTTCCAATTGATTGGATCCATGGGTACTGACAAGTTAAATATGAGTGTTGTTGAATAGTTGGAGAATTTTGAGGAGTTGCATCCAAATATTGTGTTTCTAAAACTTGTTAATTAAATGACGGAATTCTGTATGTAGAAGCATGAGAAATTTTTTATGGCTGTAAAGGAGGTGAGAGATAAGAGGTAGAGAGAGAGCGCAGATGGAAAATATTATGAAATGAAGAAATCCATCTACACAGTTCAAGCACATAGCTCTATTTATGGTGCTCCCGTTGTCCTAGTTTTCAAGCAGAGATGTATTTTACTATATTTGTATCAAAAATGATTTGTATAGTTATGATGCAAAGGATGTTGAGGACAACAAACATCTATTTGATGAATAGTCCTGGACAGCCACTATTTTAAAACATTTTTGGGGTGCAATAAGTGACACCAATGCTGTCAGGGAGTTTTTTTTTGGTGCTGGATGGGGCGATGGGCTGAAAGTGCAGAAAATGACTGAGGAATATTTGGAAACAGTTCCAGCTTGTGGTTGTGAGATGACTTGGAAGGGAAGGAACTAGAGATGCTTCGTGGGCCAGGATACAACTGTACTTGTTTTAAAATATAAATCTTAAAAGTTATTGGTTCTCTGGTGTAATTTACATCATGTGTATGAAATAGATAGTATGATAGAATTTGTTAGCTCAATACAATAGTGAAAAGGTTTAAATGGATGAACTCCTCTTTTGTAATGTCCAACACTATCCCCAGTGCTTGGCTTCTGTTATTGATAAAACTGTTGCTTATTTATTTAAAATAATATAAAGAGGGCGCAGGGTGTCACTAGAGATAAAATTAGCTTCTTGAAGAATTTATCTGATTATTTATTTATATGTAAAAGCGTCTCCTTCTAGTTTTTCTTTTTTTGGGTAACAAAATTAGCTTAAAATGTTAGGCTGCCTACACCACACCCCTTGGGGTGCGGCGCTTCCCCAGACCCTGCGTGAACGCTGGATGCTTCGTGCACTGGGCTGCCCGTTTCTAAAATTAGCTTAAAATGTATCTAATTGTGAGGGGGGGGGGGCTAATTTCTAATAGAGGGAGAAATATGTTTAAATGCATGTTACCAATAGCCGTAAAATTTTGGTTTCAGGAGAAGGTTATTTCTCTCTGTTCATGTACAAAGTAAGCACAAACACTGTGGCTTTCCATCGCTATAATGTTATTTATTTTCATGCTGAATCCAAATAACATTTGCAAATGGTATTTATCGTTTCTCAGAACAAGAGGGAGTGGTATGTCACTACTAGCAACAACTGTTGTCAGTCCTTTTTACCATGGTTGAGAACATCTTGATAGGAAGGTTTTTGATGTAGATAAAGCTGTCTAAGAGCTGGGGTAGATCCCTCTATACATGACTCTGTAAAGGGAAAACAATAAATCATAGACCAAATTTGCTTTTACTGCAACTGTTTACAATGCCATTGACAATTTTTTCTTCATTCAAAAGCTAGGTAAATCTTTTCTGTGCCTAACTTCAGTCTCCTCTTTATTTATGTGTGTCAGTACAAGAAACAGTGTGAAAATGAACAAATGAATTTCTTTCGACTGCTCTAATTGACTTTGTTCGACAATTCATTTCAGCAATTGACTGCTAGCGATGGAAACCACTCCTGGTGCTCTTCTTTAAGGCAATCAATCGGAAGGAATTCAACATTTTGTAAGTTGTTGAGCAAATACTGTGTTCCTGTGGAATGAATCTCATGAGTAGCTTTACATCATTAACAAATAAATCACTCAAGCAAAATATGCAACCGATAAAGTAGTGTATAATTTTTTTTTTTGAGAAAAAAAAGCCATGATCTAATTGGTGGCTGAATCATTCTGGGTGATCTGAGGCAAAGCATCCCCAAGGAATTTCTTGAGCTAATATGCCCGAAATTGGGTCCGAATCAGATTGTTTCCTCCTTCCTTTGGTATTTATGTAGACCTGTGCTTAGAAGCAGATAACTTCTGTTATACTGTAGTTCATTGAGAGTGGCTCCAGTTAAGCTTATGACTTGCTAATTAAAACAGACAATGAGAAATAATTCAAAATCTCTTAGGGATCTCAAGGAAATGAGACCAACCAAGCCAAAAGGATGAACAACCAGGTTCATTAATATTCTGCATTTTGAAGTGACTTTGCTTCTCTACCTTCATTAGGTAGGGGTAAGGTCCGCGTACAGACTACCCTCCCCAGACCCCACCTGTTGGGAATATACTGGGTATGTTGTTGATGTTGTTGTTGTATTTTGAAGTGACTTTGCTGATTTAGACTTGCCTTCACATGATTGGACTGCTCAGCCAATATTCCTACCATATGCTGGATATTTAGAAGACCAAAGAAAAAAAGAGTGAATGGTGAATGAGGTAGAACAAGTTGTTCGGATAGGAAAGAACCTTTTCTTTATAAGCTAGGAAAGATAAGATCTATTGAGTTTGGAATATTTTCATTCAGTTTTTGTAGGAAATGTTGGTTTGATGGAGTGTTTGCAAATATTGACACCTTTTTTTGGAAGTTTCCAAACTCAGTTTTCCAAATCTTGCAAACATGAGTATCGACTTTTTGCAAGATTAAAACAACTGAGGGTGTAAACTTCCAAAAAAAGGTTGCCTGTTTTGCAAAAGGTCCATCAAACAAACAGTTTTTGCAAAAACTGAAACAATTCAAAACTTAGCTCTTGCAAAACTGAAGCAAACGCCTCCTTAAAATTTTGTCTTGTTTGGTTTCAGAAGAAAAGGAAGGTTATGAATTAAAAAAAGGAAGTTGTAGTCTTCGGCTAACATACTCGGTAGATATCGATTTTCTTTGCTCGGTCGATTCTCTCGTCAGACATTAGAAGAAAAGTGACTCCGCTTTTATCGACTTGATTGGTTTCAATAGTGTCTGATTTTCTCTGATGGATTATTCGATTGGGCTTTCCCCACATGCTCTTTCTCTTCTATTTTTGTGTATTTGATGTTGAATAGTTATCCCGGATTTCATCTGCTAATTAACTTTGCTTATTTTTTGCAGATGCCCTCCCAGGCAATACAGTTTTTGGCACAAGCAGACAAGCATGTGTCTCCCTTCACTCTTTCCCCCAAGGAAAGAAGCGTAATAACAGTTATGGAAATAATAGCTTTTGTAGACAACACAGATCATTGAGGCACATTATTGCTAGGTCCGAACTTGCTAATACCAGCTCAGCTGGTGCTGCTTATCCACTGTCAGGTGCATTTCAAGATTGCTTTATCCACTTCCTTTGTGTGCTTGGAGGCTTCATCTTTTACAAAGATACATCCTCTCTTTTACAGGACTGGAGTTGAGGTCGAAAGTGAGAGCAATTTGCTTTTACACGGTCACTGCTTTCTCTTCCATCTTTTTGTTTGTGATCATGCTTGTGCAACATCCTTTTGTACTCTTGTTTGATCGATGCCGTAGAAATGCTCACCATCTTGTTGCCCGGACATGGGCAACCTTGACCATTACTCCTTTTTATAACGTTGAGTTTGAGGGCTTGGAGAATCTTCCTTCTCCAGATACTCCTGCTGTGTATGTGTCCAACCATCAGAGCTTTCTGGACATATATACGTTACTTACTCTTGGAAGAAACTTCAAGTTTATCAGCAAGACTGCGATTTTCCTCTTTCCTATTATTGGATGGGCCATGTATCTGATGGGTCTGATTCCGTTGAGGCGCATGGACAGCAGAAGTCAATTGGTACTTTTTCTTTGATGTGATTACTAACACATATCGTCATACCTATGCTGATTCTTTTTAAGTTGTTCAATCATATGTCGAACAGTTTTGACATTTTTAAATCAGTTTGAATCCTATTGGAAGTTTGAATTTCTACCTGCTTATTAGCTTTTATGAATTTAGGAATGTCTCAAGCGATGCATAGATCTAGTCAAGAAGGGGGCATCTGTCTTTTTCTTCCCAGAGGGTACTCGGAGTAAAGATGGAAAATTAGGCCCTTTCAAGGTAAGGTCTATGACCCAAAAACTCCCCCATCCCAGCCTCATCCCATGCACCTCCACACACTCAAAAAAATGGGGGAAAACTCACTATGTTGCTTGCACAAATGGAGAAAGTAACTAATGTCAAAGTAATTTTGAAGGCCTTGATGCCTTAGCTGTTAAGCACAAGGCCATAATCAACTCATGGAACTATAGTATGGTTTGTTTTTTTGGTCATTGATTACAAGAATTTATAGTAAATAAAACTAGTGAAGGTGCGCTGACCTTCTGTTTAGCTCTTATCTATTTTTTTCCTTGCTGGTGATGCAGAAAGGTGCCTTTAGTGTTGCTGCCAAAACCGGAGTGCCTGTGGTTCCGATTACTATTACCGGAACAGGCAGAATAATGCCAGCAGGGCTGGAGGGTAGAGTATATCCAGGATTAGTTAAAGTTGTCGTCCACCAGCCTTTAAGAGGAAATGATTCAGATGTGTTGTGTAGCGAAGCCAGGAATGTGATAAAGGAGGTGCTCGTTCATCGAGGCTGAGTGATATTCAATCTGTGATTTCGTTTATATTTTTTCACCTAAGCATCAGAAAATTACAAGGATTTGGGAACATGTGCAGAAAGGTATGCTTTCCTAGCGGATTGTCGATTTATAGTTGAGCTTCTGTTCCTTCAATAATTTGCAATATGAAAATTGTTTGTCTAATCTAATACTTTTCTTGACAGCGTTAAGTTTCTGCATATTATTTTTACTAACTTGTTTTCTGGAAAAAAAGAAGAAAGAGGTTTAAGTTAAGTCAATTGTTGCAAATGATTTTTTTTCCGCTCTATTCCAAGCCTACGTTTGCAGTAACATGTTTCCTATGATGTCATCATTTTGATTCTAATACCCATTAAGCACCTATTAGGTCAAAATTTGATCTGAAAAATAAGAAAGAAAAGAAACTGAAAATGCATTGCTTTGGCTCCCCTCCCCTGCTGTTGATATCCTAATGGAACCGTCTACTGGTTATTTTCTTTTTTTTNGGGGGGGGGGGGGGATGTTCATTCTTTATGTGTCGGTGCATCTCATTCTATCACTTAGTGATGCGACCATGTTTTGTGCAGTGATTCATGCGATGCCAATATATTCATTTGGTTTTTGGTATGTTGTCAACTACATTGTTTTGGTTCTGTGTTGGATGTTCTGATTTTTCCTGATATAAAGCTGAATCAGTTAATGAATTGTTCTACTGCCAAACGCACCCTTCTCAATATTTGAAAGTCATTTAACTATGCCCTTATTTCTGATTGTTTATACTGTCTTAATGATGGGTAATATGAACTGGCTCTTTTATCACCTCGGTCATTTTCACCTGAAATGCTGCTATACCCTCTTCAGCAGAACTTTTACATTGTGAGCAGTTCAGTCGGGCTGAAGGATATGAACCTGGTTCAGTAATATATGCTTGGATCATATTTGTATCAATCAACTGAGAGATCTATTCAGAGTTGAAAGTGAACATTGGCTGTGTCTTTTTGTTGGAATTGGCAGCATAATCCTTTGCTTGCCCTGCTCTTATCAATTGCCGTTACGTCAGAAGGTTGCCTTTTTGCGGCGGCAACACGCAATTGTACTAGGCTGCTAATATTTTCCTTTTGAGTTTATGTTCGGTGCACTGACAATGTAAGAATTTTTGTAGTAAATTGACCTACAAAAAATGTGGGACGCCACGTCAAGCCTGAGATGGTAACCTAGAAAATAGAAGTAGAAACTTGTTATAACTGGTTAAATTGCAGTAATGGTGTAAATCTTTTTGCACTATCAGTGCGTAGAACTTGAGCTTAGACTCCATTCAAGTTATAATTTATTCGCATCCGGTGCTGATTTCAAATCAATCATAACATAACATGTGTTTTCTGAATACTCTTTTACTCTTCTAGCCATGGTAAATTAGTGTTCGCTTTCACATCATTTATTACTTAACCATAGTAAAATATATTGATCTGCTGTAAATATCGGGCAAATTTTAACCAATTACATGATTTTAAGAGGACAAGGAAAAGAGAGAAAGGTGGAGAGAATGAATACTTTTGTATTTAATGGTAACTGAGATAGACCTTGTCTCTGCAGCGAAGAAGTACCTCAATTATTACATTAATCAAGTGTTGCTGGACAAATTGCCATGGAAATGTTTTCTTCAATTTGTCTCCTATCACTTGTGGTAACGGAAGTGGAATAATTCCAACTTGAGCGTTAATGATAACTCTTGTAATTAACAAAAGGCATTTATTCCACTCAAATATCTAAATTGTACAATAAATTTGTAAAAACTTATAACATATTCCTAAACATGAAATCGATCTTTCAGGTATTTATTTGGAGAGAGGTGATTAAGCAGGACATGACACATTTTCATCTTATCGGGGATATGACCTTGGAGAGGAGAGAGTGTGGAAGTCGAGAAGATGAAAATGTGTCATGTCCTGTTTACAAAGAACTTGGTTCTTTATCTTACTCCTTAAACGTGAAATAAAATAAGCAGTAAGCTAAACACAATAATTTTTACGTGAAAAATCACCTAGCTCAAAAGGTACAAATATCACGACCTACTACGTAGGATTTTCAACTTCAACTTCACTAGAATAATGAGTCAAATGTGTCGATTACAAGAGAGTAACTCAATACTCTCCAGTACTCCTACTACAATTATTTGATTTACAAGTTACTCTAACTTATAAAGCAAACATTCACTCCAACTTGCTAATTTTTATGACACTTATTATAACTCAATTTCCTAAAAAACATTCGCTAGACTGACTCAAGAAGAACACAACATTGGTACTCGATTATAGTGTGTAAAATGTAGTTCTTCAATTGATGTGCAAAAGGAAGATCCCATCAGTCCAGAAGGATAGTATTTAAATTCACTGGACTCCAGATCTTCTAGGAGTCCTATGCGTAGTCAGCTTCTCGTTTGATAGGACTCCTACTGTTCCAAGGACTCCACAGGTCTTGGGACTTTTGTCTCTCACTTATTTATGCATATCTTCTTGGGAAACAACCCTTATCACGTGTAGCAGTCTTCTTCCACCAAACTCGGACCTGGGTAACTTTGAGATAAAGTTACTGTCTTGTAAAGACGTACAATCTTCAACCATGAGAAGCTGGTCCTTAACCCCGAGGAGCTGGTTCTTAGAGCGGTTAAGCAACTACGTTGAGGACCTGGTTCGTTAGAACATTTCATCTGAACAAACTTTGTTAATCATCAAAATCTCAATACTCAAACAAATTCTCTCTTTTTGATGATGACAAACTTTGTACATACTAAAACCAGGTAGTCACACAAAATCATGATCAACAAGCACATCACACCACAGACAGATATATCCACACCAACATACACAACACCCCAACTCTATCTTCCCCCTTTTGGCATCATCGAAAAATAATAAAAATAAGTTAGACATATTAAGCACAGTTAATGAAAGATTCATAGTCATACAGGCTAAATCACACGCTCAAGAATTATCAAAGCAAACAGACTAAGCTGATGATCTAGCCATGTGCTAAGCATTAAAACATTGTAAGAAAAGTCATTTAGCAATGCTAGAATAAGATCAGGGCCTTGTCTTAAACCATTAGAACAAAAAAAATTAAACATGCTGCAACCTACTCAGACTAGAACAAAAGAAACAAAAACTAAAGCATCATTGGGATAACAAAAGAAACTAAGGACACTAGGGGAAGGAACAGGTTCATTGGTGAGAGGTAGATGGGGTCAATGCTTTTACAAGGGTGGAAATCTCTTGGGCATGAGTTTCCCTAGCCCTCCTGAGCTCTTCCCTAAGCTGCCTGGTTTCGTTTCTCAACTCATCATTGTTTTCTCGAAGTTTGAGATTCTCCTCAACAGCCAACTCCAAACTCTTGGTGAGCTCTGTTGCCCTGCTGCTACCATGTAGAATAGCAGAACTTGTTGGTACTCTAGCCTTGATCTTCTCATATCCACACTGCTTGAGTGTAACAACATCCAAAACATCATTGTGATTTCCAAACTTAAGCTCATGCAAGGCAATGTTGAGCTTGTCAAACAACTCAGTCAACATGGAGCCATAAGGCATAACATGCTTGGAAGTGTCTGCAACTCTTGCCATGTACTGAATCATCAAGCTAGGGAGATTGATAGGTCTATCAGTTTCAAGCAGTTCCATCACAACCATATCCAACAGGGTAGCCTCATGCCTTCTCTCAGACCTCTATAAAATACATGAATTGACAAAGTGAAACAACAACTTGTGGAAGGGGGTCATATCAGTCTTGCACATCTTCTGGTGATCACCCAGTTCAAACGTTTGAGAGAACTTCCTTGTGACCACAATTCCTGTGTCCATATTATTGTCTATGTTTGGTCACTTTTTCTTCAAGTAATTGTCAAAGCCTAAAGAAGGAATATTCAGAAGTATCCCCTGCTCTTCAGCATCAAACTCCATCTTAAACCTCCTTACATTACTCTTGACTACCTTTCCATCAAACTGGAAATTCTCATAGAACTCCACCACAACAGGCACACACACACACACACACAAAGGAGGGAAAGCCTTGACAAACATGTGTTTCCATCCTTGCAGCTCAAGTTTTTCAACTAGTTGAGTCATCCCCTTTTCATCAGTGTTTGCATGAATCTTCCCATTAAGCGCTTTTCTATTCCTAGACTCAGTGAGTTTATCAACCACAACCGGCCTATTCTTTCTTTATATTTCCTCGACTGGCCCTTCCATATGGGGTATCCGTATTTGTAGATTTGACAACCTTTCTCTTTTGTGTTGATGACTTTTCTGGCAGAGAAAAATCAGACTCATCTACTCCATCCAACTCAATAACAGGTTCCATAACCAAAACTTGCTTCCTTGGTTTCTTGGCACCTCTGGACTCCTTAATGATTTGTTCATCAATAGCCTTTCTTTTAATCCTTGGGAGAGGAGTCCTAGCAGGAGGAGCCACTTCTTTCCTTACAGCGAAAACAAATTTTGTTTCTTTCACATGAGTCTTCCTAGTTTTCTTCCCTACTACAGACAAGGGAAAGTTATCTTCATCACTACTAACCTCCTCATCTCCAGTGAAATGAGTTAACAAGGGTCCAGTTTCGTCAGCCCTTTTTTCTCCAGTTGCTTTTTCTGAAGGGGCTAGGACAGTGTTCCTAATAGTCATAGACCCTTCAGATTCCCTACTTGTATTCTCATTTTCTTCCTCGCTTTCTTAATCATCTCCTTCACTCTCGTTTGATTTTTCTTGATCCTCACCTTCACTCTCAGAATCACCTACTTCTTCATTGTTCTTTTCTTCCTCTACAGAATCATCCACTTGTTCATCTATCCTATCTTCTGTCTCACTCTCCTTCTTTTCACCAAAATCTCCCGCATTCTCACTCTTTTTCTCTTCATTAGACCTGTCCTGAGTTTGATGTTCCTCATGATTGGCCAATACTCCTTCTTTTCACCCTCATCTTCAGTCTAGCTGAAAGAAAGACTATCAGATGCCTCCTTTTGTTCTGGTTCTTTACTACCTTCCCTCTCAACCATAGGCATGAATCAATGGCATTTACTTCTTTCTCCAGAGTTGCTATATTTGTTTCTACAGTAGGTTCCTCCACTTGTGGTTCATCACTTGTGGGTGGGCCGATATCTAAGGGTGTAACATCTATAGAAGATACCAGAACATCTAACTTTGATGGAGGGAATTTTACCTGACTTGTAGTATTGAAATTGATTTCCCCTAAACCACATCTTCCTTAACCACTGTGTCTACTTTAGCAGCAGCATCAAGCACCAATTTGTCACTCTTGACAGATTTTCTTGGAGTAGCCTTGACCTTGGTTGACTTAGAGGTGTTTTTTGAAGTAGGCACAAATGCATGGATTGTTGGTTTTGGAAGTGAAGGCTCAGTAGAGGTGGGGATGGTGAGAGTAGCAGGAATAAGGGATGGTGGTGTAGGTACAGTGGAGGATATCAATGGAGAAGGAGCAGGTGTTGGTGCATAATCACTTGATAGTTTGACACTTTTCTTTGATTTGGGCTTCATGTTCTTGGATTTGAATTCAATATTGGAGGATGATTTTTCTTTAGAGGAGTTTTGGATGGATTTAGGCATGGTGATAAGAAAAGAAAACCGATGAAGGGAAATGGAGAATTATTTCTTTATTCTTGCTTAGGGTTTGAGAGAAACAGTAAGGTCTGAGAAACTAATCATAAGGGGCTTTTAAATACGTTACTCCTGATTTGATTGGAAGAGAGAAAGAGAGAGAGAGAGAGAGTGAAAAAATTTGAGTTCTAATGGGACACTAATAACAGTTACTTTGACTGTTAGGATTTTAGGAGTAATTAAACTCTAATTGCTCTAGGATTCCCCCTTACTCTTTGACTAAATGACAACTAGAAGTGATACTAATAGGATTAGAAATCCTGAGCATAGTAGTAATTTAGGATGTTAAGTCCCAGTGAATTAAGACAAGATCGCACGTACCTGAGTCAAAGAACCAACTCCTTAGTAACTCCTTACTCATTTCTTCAATAGCTTCAGCACTACAAGTTAGTATCATACAACTTAGTTATCAAGTAGATTTTCTAGGCAAGTGTGTGTTTAATACAAGCAAGATATTGAATCAAACACATTGTACTTGACTATTAACATCTAATTATACTTTTTCTAGCCAATCATTGGGGTTCAACCTAGTTGGAAGTATTGATTAGACCTAGTTCCAGTATATTCCTTTCAAAGAGACCCCTACTCAGAGTTTTAATAAAAATATCTGCAATTTGGTCTTTAGTTTTACATAAATTAATTGAGATATTCCCTTTTTGTCTATGAGAAAGTGGTGTCTAATGTCAATGTGCTTGGTTTTCTTGTGTTGATAGGGATTTTTAGAAATGTTTATGGCACCTAGTATTGTCACAGAAGATAGGAACAAAATCAAATAAAAATACCATAGTCCCTTAGCTATTGTCTTATCCACAGCAACTGAACACGACAAGATGCTGCTACCACATATTCAGCCTTAGCTGTGGATAAATCCACTTAGTTCTGCTTTTTTGCTCCCCAAGACACCAGAAAAGAACCTTGAAAATGTGTTGTTCCTAAAGTGCTTTTCCTATTAACATGAAAACCTGCATAGTCAGCATCAACATAACCAACTAGATTAAAGCTAGGCCCTCTAGGATACCATAGGCACAAATTAGGATCCCCTTTAAGATATTTGAGTGTCCTTTGACAGCCTTCAGATAAGACTCTATTGGATTTGCCTGAAATCTTGAACACAGTCCCACACTGAATACAATATCATGACCGCTTGTTGTGAGATACAACAGTGACCCAACCATTCCTCTATATAGCTTCTATTCAACAATTTTTCTTTCTTCATCAAGGTCCAGCTTTGTTGCAATGGCAATGAGAGTGTCTATGGACTTATAGGAGTACATGTTGAATTTCTTCAGTAGTTCCTTGATGTATTTTTGCTGATGTATCGTGGTTTCAATAGGTGTTTGCTTTATTTACAACCCAGAAAGAAGTTCAATTCACCCATCATGCTCATTTCAAACTCGTTCCCCATCATCTCAGAAAAGTCCTTGCACATTGCTTCATTAGTAGCTCCAAAGATAATGTCATCCACATATACATGTACAATCAGACATTCTTGACTTTGCCCCTCAGAAACAGTGTGTTGTCCATCTTTCTTCTTACGAAGTTATTGGTTAAGAGGAATTTTGAGAGTCTTTCATACCAAGCTCTTGGATTCTGTTTCAGTCCATACAAGGCTTTGTCTAACTTGAACACATAGTAAGAAAATTCTTCACTCTCAACCTACGAGGTTGTTTAACAAACACTTCCTCCTTCAGAAATAGTTCAAGAATGCACTCTTTACATCCATCTGATACAAGGTGAACTCCATATATTTGCAACAAAATCTATCAGCATTCTTATAGCTTCCATTCTAGCTAGAAATGCAAATGTCTCATCATAATCAATGCCTTATTCTTGATTGTATCCCTGAACCACCAGTCTGGCCTTGTTCCTTGTGATATTTTCTTGTTCATCCATCTTGTTTCTGAACACCCATCTAGTACATATGACAGTTCTATTCTTGGGTCTTTGTACCAAGTGTCAGACCTTACTTCTTTCAAACTTATTTATCTCCTCTTGCATGGCTATAATCTAATCTGGATCCTTTAGAGCTTCCTTTATATTCTTAGATTCAACATGTGAGAGGAATGTTGTGAATGCACATAGATTTCTCAAAGATGACCTGGTTTTCACTCCTGCATTAGGATCAGAGATGGTGTTCTCTAGAGGATGTGACTTTGATATCTCCATGGCCTAATCTGTATTCCTAAAGATGGTTCACCCAAGGATTGACCCAAAGTAACATGTTCGGTAAGTATAGCTTCATCAGTCTACACATGTTGTTTATTAACTCGGAGAAAGCGTATGACAAGGTGCCTATGGAGATGCCTAGAGGCAAAAGGTGTGTCGGTTGCCTATATTAGGGCGACTAAGGACATGTATAATGGAGCTAAGACTCAGAATAGGACTGTGGGAGGCGACTCTGAGCACTTCCCGGTTGTTATGGGTTTACACCAAGGATCTGCGCTCATCCCATTCTTATTTGCTCTAGTGATGGATGCACTGACATGACATATTTAAGGGGAGGTGCCATGATATATTTTGTTCGCTGATTGATATAGGTTTGATTGATGAGATGTGAGGTGGAGTTAACGAGAGGCTATAGGTTTGGAGACAGGCCCTTGAGTCTAAGGGTTTGAAGTTGAGTAGGACTAAGACAAAATACCTGGAGTGCAAGTTCAACATTGATCCGAGAAAAGCGGGATTGGACGTGAGGCTTGGATCATAGGTCATCCCCAAGAGAGGCAATTTCAAGTACCTTTGGTCGGTTATCCAAGGGGTGGGGAGATCGACGAGGATGTCACACACCGTATAGGGTGGGGTGGATGAAATAAAGGTTAACATCTAGAGTCCTGTGTGACAAGGAAGTGCCATGGATACTCAAAGGTAAGTTTTATAGAGCGGTGGTTAGACCATTCATGTTGTATGTGGCAGAGTGTTAGCCATTTAAGAACTCACATATCCAGAAGATGAAAGTGACACACTAGGATGGATAAGATTATGAATGAAGATATTTGGGAGAAGGTGGGTGTGGCCCTTGTGGATGACAAGATGCGGGAAGCGAGGCTTAGATGGTTCAGGCACGTGCAAAGAAGAAGACCCGATGCCCCGATCAAGAGGTATGAGCGGTTGGTTTTGGCGGGTTCGAGAAGAGGGAGAGGGCATCTTAAGAAGTATTGGGAAGAGTTGATCAGGTAGGACATGGTGTGGATTCATATTTTTGAGGACATGGCCCTTGATAGCGAAGTGTGGAGGTCGAGCATTAGGGTGGTAGGTTAGGAGGTAGCTGAGCATTTTTCTACTTCGTTCCAGGTGGGAGGCTGGTGTGATAAGGTTTTGTCCTAGGCTGCTAGCGATTATTGTTGTGTACACATTATTCTTCCATTTTTCATAGGACAGGGCCTTATTCACTGGTTTTTGTTATTATTTTCATCCATTTTTTGGTTCTTATGATGTTGCTATTATTCCTATGGTCATATTGATGGTACTGATATATTGTCTCTTTTTGTCTTCTTGAGCCGATGGTCTTTCAGAAATAACCTCTCTACTCTCTAGGGTTAGGGCAGGGTCTGCGTACACTGTATCCTCCTCAGACCTTACTTATGGGAACTCATTGGGTTATTGTTGTTGAGTCTGATTAGCAGTCAAAGTCGTTCTCTCTTCTTCTTGTTCTTCATGATCACTGTCAACTTCCTTATGGTCTCCAAATCCATCTGCAGGTTAAAGTTCAGTTTTCTTAGGAGCTCCTTCACTAGTGAGTCCTACGTCATAATCTTCATCCTGCAGACCTTTCTCAGCCAAGTTGTTAGATTCATCAAAAATAACATGAACATTTTCTTTTATTCACATAGTTCTTTTATTAAAAACTTTGTAGGCCTTACTATGTGAAGAGTAACCCAAGAATATTCACTCATCACTTCTGTCATCAAACTTACCTAGAGTTTCTTTGCCATTATTGTGCACAAAACATTTGTACCCAAATGTTGTCAGGTGAGTGATGTTGGGCTTTCTACCTCGAAGTAACTAATAGGGAGTTTTCTCAAGAATAGGTCTGACCATGCATGTTTAGCAAGTAACAAGCAATATTAACTCCCTCAACCCAGACGCTCTTAGGCAGTCCACTAGCAATCGAGATGGTTCTCCCCATGTATTCTAGAGATCTATTCTTTCTTTATACAACACCATTTTGTTCTGGAGTTCCAGGTGAAGAGAAGTTATGATCAATTAAATGTATCTTACAGAACTCAAGGAATTTAGAATTTTCAAACTCAGTTCTATGGTCTGTTCTTATATTAACACATTACAGCCCAGTTTCTGTTGGATCATTCTGATAATCACACAGAAAACATCAAAAGTTTCATCTTTAGATCCCAAAAATAGAGTCCATGTATACCTGGTAAAGTCATCATCAATGACAAATACATACTTCTTGCCTTCTATGCTCCTTACTCTCATTGGTCCACATAGGTCCATGCGAAGGAGTTCTAGAGGTTTGGAGGTGCTGACAACTTTTTTAGATTTATAAGGTGACCTTACATATTTCCCTCTCACACATGCATCACATGCCTTGTCTGAGGAGAACTCAACTTTTGGTAGGCCAAGGACCAAGTCCTTTGCTGCCAACTTGTTAAGTTGAGAAAGAGTGGCATGACTCAGTATTTTATGCCATAACAGTGTGTTGACCCATGTCACTGCATAGTTTTGAAGATTAACAAAAGGCTGACCAGTTGAACCAGGTCTATCAGAGCACACATCGTGAACAGACGAGCTGGCACATGAACCGTATATGCTTAGGAGATGTTTTGAATATGAAATATCAATGTACCAAGAGATTGTCTCCTAATGCGAAAAGGTTGCAAACTGATCTGATTAATTGAAGTCGAATTCAACAAGAAAAGTAACAAAAGAAAGGAAGTTGAGTTTGGTTCGAATTGGTTCACCCAGGTAGAGTTGAACTGGAATTGGAAGACAAGCTCAACGACTGGCTCTATAAATACTTGATGTATTTCTGCTAAAATCGAAGACGCACAAAGCTGAAGTGAATCAAAGTCTGAAAGCAAAATTCCCAGAGTTAATTTTTGCTAGCAGAATCATTGTGTGATACAAAGGCTACAATTCAACTAGAAGAACCAGTTCCATCTGATTATTTATTAAGTCTAGTTGATTGTAGTAGGAGTTTTTACTATTGTATGTTTCAGCTTTCATAGAAGCAATTGTAATAGGTACATATTGATCAAGTTAGAGTTAACTTGAGGTGTGTAGAAATTATCTAGGGCTAGTTACTACAAAGGGTTAGAGTTAATCCTTAGGATTACAAAAGAGTTTATTTTGTAAGTCCGTTTGGCTCAGATGAAGTGTTTGAGAAAATCCTACTGAGGAGTAGGTCGTGGTTTTTTCACTTTTTGAGCCAGGTGTTCCACGTAAAATATCTGTGTGTTTACTTTACTGCTTTATTATTCCACAAATAGTAGTAAGTAGTACACCAAGAAGAACCAGATTCTTCTTATTAGACAACACTCGTAAATTGGTTACTGCATAATTAACTTATAATATTGTGTAGTATTGACGTCTAAAACATCAATTGGTATCAGAGCAGGTTATCCTTGAAAAGGCTAACACCTTGGAAAATATCAAGATGAGTGCACCACCTGGGAATTGGGAAGGTCAATCAACTGCAAGGCCACCACTCTTCAATGACCAGCACTATTCTTGGTGGAAGAATAGAATGAAGGACCACCTTATTGGAGAGGACTATGAACTCTGGGACATAGTCACTGATGGACCACTTGCAACAATGAAGAAAACTGCTGAAGGTGTAGATGCACCTAAGACTAGGGCTGACTGCACGACTGAAGATCTGAAGAAATGGGAGAAGAATGCCAAAGCAAAGAAGTGGATAGTGTGTGGATTAGGACCAGATGAATACAGTAGAATCCAAAGCCGCACCACTGCCAAGGAAATCTGGGATACTCTACAAGTAGCCCATGAAGGAACAACTCAAGTGAAGGGGTCTAGAGGTACACTACTATACTCTCAGTATGAAAACTTCACTACAAAAGAAGGAGAGACAATTCAGGAAATATACACAAGGTTCACAACCTTGACAAATGAGCTCAAGTCTCTTGGAAGAATCATACTTGAAGAAGACAGGGTAGAGAAGATCTTGACAAGGGTTCTACCTATCTCCTGGAAAAGCAAGATCACTGCTATCCAGGAATCCAAAAATATGGCAACCCTTAGAATGGATCAGTTGATTGGAAACCTCACTGCTTATGAACTCAGAAGGCAAACCATGAAGATGGATGCCCCAAAGAAGGAGAGAAGTCTAGCACTGAGGATCACTGAGGGAGCTGATCTGGAGGAGGATGAGATGGCCATGATAACCAAAGAATTCAGAAACTTTCTCATGAGGAAGAAGGGCTGTTGATACCCAATTTTTCCTCAAATTATTTTCAAACTTGCATATAAGCCCTCAAAATTACTCTTTGTAATAATGAGTGTTTTTCCCTATTTTTATTAAATTATTTTCCTGTTTATTTTAATATTTCATATTTAAATAATTCATCAATTATGATAGAAATAATTTTTAAAATATTTCCCTGCTCAACATATTATTTATAATCAGTTTTTATCTAGTGAAAGTCAATTATTTCAAAAATTAACCAATTGGGTCTTATTTAATTTCAATTACAATAATTTTACAATTACAACCCAATTGAACATTTTACATATATTTAATGCGAAACTTATGCATCTTTTGCACTTAATATTAGTTAATTACTGTAATTTTACCTATTTAAACTTAATTTCCTTTTTTTAAATAAAATTATTAGCTATTTTAATTAATTATCTATTTTTATGGGTTTTTAACGACTAGCCACATTTTATTTAAATCCTAGCCACATTTCAACCCAACCCCACCTGATTTTATTAACCCAATACCCAACCTTTTAACTCTACCCAGCCCAAAACCCGTCAAATACCCGATCCAATCCCAAGCCAATCTGAGCCGTTGATCACATTTGATCAACGGTCCAAATATTACCTTCCTAATTTAATTCTAACCTAACCCCCCCTTCCATCTCATTCCTTCGAGACAGTTCCTCTCTCAATCTCTCCATCTCTCTCTACGACTCTCTAGAAGTCTCTTGGACTTCATCTTCTCCGATGGTTTCTATTCATCTTCTCCAGTGGATTCTCACCGGAAACTTGGTTCTTCACCACCTTCTGGCCATCTGCTTGTCTCTAACCGGCTCAGTGTTACCCTGAGGCCTTCAGACGAACCTGGAGCGGTGCACTCACCTCCCTTGGGCCTCTTGCCACTTTCCAGCCTTTCCTCGACCGTTTGAGTAAGAGTTGCAGTTTCTCCGGCCTAAATCAGTGCCATCTATGAGGTTTTCCCTATTCTCTGGGTTCGGCGAAACCCTAAAACTCTATATTTTAGTTTTCTTTTAAGATCCGTTCTATATCTACAATATTATGAAGCTTCTCTATATTTTTCTCTGGAAAATTTCGTTTTTTAACAACTTAAAAAACTAGGGTTTCTTAACCCTGTTTTCAAAACAATTCTTCTTTGATTTCTAGCCTTCTCTACTGTGTTTGAACAAGTATCTCATGATTTTCTTGATGTCTGAACTATTCTGCTAAAACCCTAATTTTCTANTGTGTAGGTGCATTGGAGATGGAAACCGAGCTAAATGGATGCAAATACATCAAAAATACGCTTAAGAGTCGAAAAGGAAACACCCGGGCGTTAGCCGGGCGTTTGGCCCCTAAAGCCAGGCTGTCCCTGGCGTTAGTGGGGCGTTTGGCCCCTAAATCCAGGCTAATCCTGGCGTTAGGGGGGCGTTTGGGCCCTAACGCCAGGCCTGGCCTGGCTTTAAGGGGGCGTTTGGGCCCAAACGCCTGGGTCCTGAAGTCCAGTCAATTCCGAGTTTTGAAGAGTTTAAGTGTTTCCCGGTTGGAATAGAAGTCTCCTACATGTTTAGGGTTTGTACCAAACATATAAATAGACCCCAAAACACAACGTGAAGAGGGATTCGGCGAGAGGAAGCCATTGAAGAGAAGTAAAACATCGATTTGTACAACTTTTATTCATTACTTTGTAGTTTAATTATGCAAGTTATTTTGGATTTGATTCTTATGAATATGTCTAGCTAATTTCTTTAATCTAGGGTTTTGGTAGACCTCGTTGGGGGATGAACTTATTGTGTTATTAATATAGTTCTGATTGGTTGATTAATCTCTATTT
>ML302721.1:0-31292 GCA_005239505.1 Nicotiana paniculata | reverse complement strand
CCCGCTTAGCCCGGCCCGCTTAGCCCGTTTGGCCCGGGCCCGGCCCGTTAGCCACCCCTAGATGCAAAGAAACAATATTGACAAGAAATGCCCCTGTAAGGAAGGACAGAAGGAAGAGTTTTTGTTTTTATTTTTTTTTTCAATAACTAGCCTTAATGATCATGACATGCATTTTGGACTTAACAGCATGATCCATCAAACTGGTCTAATCTTTCCTTTTACCATTCCTGCTACCTTTGAAGTCGGGATTGTTTATACCAATTCTTTGCATCAACTTCACGACTCACTTTCGACTAGTGGTTCCCCGAGGGGTTTCACCAACAAGTCTCTCTCATTTATTCATCTCTGCTTACCGTCGCCTTACAGTACTCGTGAAGGTTTTCTCTCTTTTTTTTATTTTGCTTTCTTGTGTGAGCAACTTGACAGTGTTTTATGTCGCATGACAACCGTTGCTCATTGCATGCTTCTCTTGGCATTCTTGAAGGCATATCAGGAGGTCTTTATTTGGAAAGATTTTGGATAGGGTTGGAAAGAAAGGACGTCATGAAGGTTCAAAGTAGACTCAAAATGAGAGGGTTGTAGACTTACAACTTTTGGAATCAACTTTTTCAAAAATGAAATAAAATCTTTGCCCCAACTTCAGATACTGGGAATTTTTTGGGGGTTTTTTTTACTCTTATTTGGTTGAACCGAACCGTGTAAGGCTACCTATATATCCTTTTTAAAGGAATCAGGTCTAATGTAGTTCAAACGTCTGACCTAACTATATTTTTTTCATCTTTCTATTTTCTCTTCTTTTTTTTCATTTTTCTCTTTTTTTGAAAACAAGTTTCCCCAGCTTCTATGTTTGGGGGCATGGACCTTCCACTGTTCTTTTTTTCTTCTTTTTTTTTGTTAAACTTTCTAAGAGTTTCCCCAGTTCATATTGGGGCATGAACTTTTCTTTTCATGTTGTTTTTTCTTATTTAATTTTTTTTTTGGACTTTTGACTCTAAACTTGATCCCAAAAGAGGGTGGTCAAAGCAAATAACACGGGCTCAAAAGGGTAGCGAATGATATAAAGTGTTTGGATAGCAGAAAAAGGGCCTCCCGACCTTGAGAACACCAAACCTATTATCTTTTCGCGATCATAACATTGATGAACATGTCTATCTTCTTGGTGTGTTGTGGTCAAAAGACATTTTCCATCCATTAATGTCAAACTTTCGATCAAGCTTCAATTGATTAAACATTCTCAAGCCCGATCTTCACAATTATTTGAAGGTGAACTTTACTAGAGCTTAATTTCAAAGTGTTTCGACTCTTTATTCATCCTAAAAAAATATCTTTTTCCAGTTATCCAATTTACGATCAAATCAATTTTCTAAGATCTGACCAAAAATTTCGCATGCATGTAACACTAGAACTAGTGGCGAAAGAACTATGCATGGAATGACACAAAAGGAAAAACTGCATTTCATTGAGTAAACAACAAGACAAACAACCTAAAATTCGAGTTACAACCCTAAAATAACTCGGAGAATGAAAATAACAACAAAACAAACTGACAAGACTCGCACAAACAGAATAAAGGGATAGAAGGGTTTGACTCAATAAAAAAAAATCTGGATCACAACCCTGAAATAACCCAGATAATAGAAAAAACATCAAAACAAGCTACCAAGATTCATTCCTAGTGAGGAGGGAATGACTCTTTAATTGCTAAGCTTGACATTTAGCCACAAATTTGCTCATGAGAATCATGATGGCCTTCTCCAATTTCATTCGGCAAGTTCCCGAGAGGATTCGCATACTTTATGTCACCATGTATCATCCCCGTAAAGTGTGCATCATCATGTGCGGGTAAAATATTCTGCGGGATATTCTGGGTTTCACTATTTTGGTACACAATCAGTTTTTCCTGGATCATCCTTTCTATTTCTCTTTCCAAATCTCAACAGCTTTCAACATTGTGCCCCTGAGCATTGGATGTGCCCCTGAGTATTAGAATGGTATTCACACCTTTTGGAAGGGTCAAAGCTTCTTGCACGTGGGTCCACATGATTTGGAGGAATAGGTGCAATCATGTCATAATGCTTTAATTTCTCAAACAAGCTTGCATAAGACTCTCCTATTGGTGTAATATTATCTTTCAACCTTTGTTCTCCTCTATACCCCTGGCTTGGATGTGTGTTACAGGGAACTTGAAAATTTTGTATAGGTTGGTGGAGATTTTTTGGTGCTTCTGCTCGCCTTCCGGGGTGTTTTGGTGGCTGGACAACATACTGAGGTGGAGCAACAGAGTATTTTGGGTTCTGAGGTGGATAGTAGTGCTCAGTGGAGTCATGGGAAACCTGATGAGGCTGCTCATACCTTCGAGATGTTCTCCTAGGACCTCTTCTCGACCCTGATGTCATCATGGTTTCTTCATCCTTCTCATTCGTGTCACTAAAATTATCAGATTCAATCTGGACAGCCTGGGTCGTGTCTTTGAGAACTGCTTGACTTATAATTTTGCCTCTCTTAAGGCCATTCTCAACCATTTCCCCCATTTTGATTGCTTCCGAGAAGGATTTGCCCACTGCGGACATCATGTTTTGAAAATAATCTGGCTCTTAAGCCTGAAGGAAGGCAGTGATTAGCTCGTGGTCTTCCATGGGTGGCTTAACTCTAGCTGATTGCTCTCTCCATTTGATGGCATATTCCCTGAAACTTTCAGTTGGTTTCTTCTTTAGATTTGAAAGGGAATTACGGTCCGGGGCAATGTCGAAGTTATATTGATTCTGTTTGACAAAGACCTGGGCCATGTCATCCCAGACATACCAGCGAGATGTGTCTTGATCCATAAACCATTCGGAGGCTACACCCGTTAGGCGTTCCCCAAAATAAGCCATCAGTAATTCTTCATTTCCTCCCGCACCTCTTAGTTGATTTCAATACCTTTTCAGGTGGGCTATGGGATGTCACGATCCAAAATCCCTAAGGTCGTGATGGCGCCGGACACAAGGTCAGGCAAGCCAAATCATTAAATAAATTGAAATAATTTTCGGTTTTAACATTTATGAAAACATTTCCATTCACTTTATTACATGATAATCAAATAAAAGTCTGTTAATTAATAACGGTGATTTAAAGATTTCACATAAGCAATTACATCCCAATAAATCTCCCAGAACCCAGTATCACAAGTACATGATCAATTTCTAAGAATTTAACAATCATCACAAGCATGTCCGAAATACAACTGGATAAGGGAATTTAAATGAAATAATAACAGTACGAAGGGAACTCTGTCAGCTGCGGGTCGCCTCCGGATGATGCAGCTCGCCTAAGTCTCTGAATCCTCCACATTGCTCTGAAAGTACCTGTGCAATAAAATGCACAGCAAGTGTAGCATGAGTAGAAAACGCCCGCCTAACCTCAGAGAGGTAGTGACGAGAGGCCAAATTAGACACTTACTAAAGGTCCATTTAAAATATTAAAGAGTGACACTAAGCATGATTTTATCATAGGCAATTTATGAAACAGGATTTAAATATCTTTCAACTCCGTCCACCTTAACACTTTATATATTCGTCATATTAACAATTAATCAACATGGTGATTTAATTAAATAATAATAAATCGACGGGAAGGAACAACTTCTTCCAAAAGTCTTTTTAATAACTTTAAATCTCTGTCATTTCAATCGATAATTTAAAATTTCAGGCCAGTAATCAGGCAAAATATCATAGCAAGTACGCAGCAAACATCATGTGCAGGCAATGCCGAGGGTCGAACGGCGTGGACCAACAATAATAAACTGTGCACTGCCAAAGAGTCGATCGGCTCGAACCATAGATGCATCTATCTGCCCCGCTCGCGAATCGATCATGCGACGCGGTTAACATGATACGGCTAGCCTGCTCGCGAATCATACATATGACTCATATGCTCATATGAATACATACACAAATACAGGGTCTTCCTGCTTGCGAATCACTCAAGCGACTCAGGAACCCAAAGTTACACATATTCACATAATAAATTCGTATTTTATCAAGAAAACAGTTTTTCTCAAGAAAGTGGTAAAATCTTTATTAAAAGAAACATGAAATATAGGTTTTGAAATCTTTGATTTTGAAACTCATTTGTCAAGTTTAGTGATACTCCATGATCCAACCCAGTCCAGGTACACATACATTCACAGTGGAACCAATTCTCTTTCTAGAAGGTTAACAATATGAGCTCTAGCTTCCTTTTAGACATTCAATTACCTTTCGGTCATATCAGCAGTTTAATATTACATGCAGGGTTACAGGTACACACATAAGGCATGCTAGTGGGTCCTAGGCTACCCGGATATGGCATAATAGTAGCTACGCGCAGACTCCCGTCACCTCTTGCATACATAGCCCCCGAATATAATAGCATGAATTGAATTAATTCACCTAGGGGGACGATTCCCCCTCACAAAGTTAGAAAGGAGACTTACCTCGCTCCGAAATTTCCACACCGGCTTCCAAGCCCCTCCGATGACTCCAACGGGTACACAACGCTCCGACACTACCACATAACGGCAAAGCAATGAAATTTGTCCTAATAATCACAAAAAATTCAGATTATATACTTTCCCAACCCCGTTCGAAGAAATGACCAAAATGCCCTCGGGTCCACGTGCCCTGAAATCCTAAATTCTCGAAAATACATTCTACCAATAGACTTACTAACTCAAATATATAATTTAATCAAATATTCATTCTCAATTCGTGGCTAAAAATCCAATTTTTCTATTTTCTAGGTTTTTCTTCAAAAAAAACAATTTTTCCCACAATTTCCCATATCAAATTTATGCATCAATCTTGTATTTAACCTTAGAAACGAGTAGAAACAACTTACCTCTTATCCCTGATGAAATCTCCCTTGAAAAGCTCTCCAAAATCGCCTCAACCAAATGAAAAATGAGAGAGAAATGGCACAAACCCGATTTTTAAAACATTCTGCCCAGGCATCTCTTCGCACCTGCGGTCCAATAGCCGCTCCTGCGGCTCCACACCTGCGGAAATTCCATCGCATGTGCGGCTCTGACTCGACCCAACAAAATCCCGCTCCTGCGACCCACTCTTCGCACATGCGACTCCGCAGGTGCGACCAAACTCCCGCACCTGCGGTCCCCTCAGCTCCAGCCCCAAATCTCGCACTTGTGGCGCCCTTAGCCGCACTTGCGGCTCTGCACCTGCGGTCAAAGCCTCGCAGGTGTGATTACACCAGAGGACAGCAAGCTTCATCCCTTTTTCCAACTTCAACTTTGATCCGTTAACCACCCGGAATCAACCCGAGTTCCCCGGGACCCCGTCCAATCATACCAACCTATCCCAAAACATAACATGGACTTGTTCGAAGCCTCAAATCACATCAAACAACATTGAAATCATGAATCGCACTCAAATCCCATTCTTTAAGAACTTAGAATTTCAAACTTCTACATCCGATGTTGAAACCTATCAAATCACGTCCGATTGATCTCAAATTTTGCGCACAAGTCTATTCAACATTACGAACCTGCTCCAACTTCCGGAATCGCATTCCGACCTCGATATCAAAACTTCCACTTCCGGCCTGATTTCTTAAAAACCTTCAAATTTCTATCTTTAGCCAAACGGCCCCTGACCAACGGACATCCAAATTTACTTCCGATCGCGCTCCCAATTCCAGAATCACCATACGGAGCTATTTCCAGACTCAGAATCCCATACGTACATCAACCTCACTGATATGCACTTCAAGCCCAAATTCATGAAATCCTTCTAAAATACTAACTTCCACAATATACGCCGAAGCGCTCCCAGTTTATCCAAACCCCGAGCCGGACATACACCCAAGTTTGAAATCATCACACGAACCTGCTGGAACCTTCAAATCCTGATTCGGAGGCCGTTTACTCAAAATTCCAAATCTTAGTTGATTTCTTCAATTTAAGGCTTCTGAAATGAGAAATTTTCTTTCCAAATCAATTCTAAACTTCCTGGAATTCAATTCCGACCACGCTTACGGGTCATAATACCTGAAATGGAGCTGCTCACGACTTCAACCCGTTGAACGACGCGCTAGTGCTCAAAACGACCAGTCGGGTAGTTACATTCTCCCCCACTTAAACCGACGTTCGTCCTAGAACGTGCTAAGAACTGCTCTGGAGTTACCTGAAATCACTGTTTAACATCTCGAGCACCTGCCCGTGCTACCACAACCCAGTCGAGCACAATAGCTTGATCAAATCTGGAGATTTCTTCATTATCTATATAATAAGCTCAGAATTCATTCAGACACCTGAAATTTCTCTAGCCAGTCCTAGTTTCAATATATATAAGCATTGTATCAACTAGCACACGATATACCAAATCATAACTACATACCCTTGCTGAATCGGCACCATGCACTGCATAACTCATCGTGTGACCACAATGACGCTCCCTGAACCTTAATAGCCAAGGTCCACGAATTTGATGCTCCTGATGCACCTCATAACAGTTATACAGACATCCTGCTATAATGCTGGTGATACAACCACAACGGAGGAAATGCGCAGAAATTCGCACTCAACTACAGAGTTAACAAATCCTTGAATACCTCATCTTGACTAGAATCGTCACTTTCATTATGAACCTGAATGATGGTATTTGTTCTTTAATATACACTTCTCATAACCTTATCGTACTGATCCCTGGTCCGATAATCTCGTCTCACCCAGTATGAACTGCTCAGACAACAAATCATCCCAAACATGGCTAACAGCCTCACATGATACCGCATCGCCCAATAGGCCATAACTCGAACATGATAATAAGAAACGACTCAGGACAGAACTACTTAGCTCACTCAACTAATATGAATTCTTACTAGAAAATAGGAAATAAATCACAAGAAAATAAATACATATTAACCCTTCTCATCATCACACTGTTGCGGCGTGCAACCCGATCCGAATAACATACCCGTGGCGACGTTCCACTCGATTCACACATAAAATTTACATAAGAAGATATATATATACGGAGCTGATTTGCTCACTATTACAATTTACTGAATACTGATCATAAGCACGCTAAGTGCATAACACCATCCTGGGGAGACTGATAAAGTCGTAGGCTACATAACTCAAGAACAACTGAGGTGCGATATATATATACACTCTAGATCTCAAGAATTATCCTGCTCACATAACATCCCCACTACGCGGGACCTCAACACATAGGAAATTATCAAGCCGTTTAACAACTCGCACGGCACAATCACAATAACACATGAATTCGACGAAGACGGAACAACACCCGATGTTCTAATACCTTTCCATGAAAAGCGCTCTGCTGAAAGGGACATACCTGGCTCATACGGAGTCATAATCATATTTAAATCCATCCACAAATATCGAGCCATCTTGCTCGCACCAACTAAGCTAATAGTTTTGGCTTGGGTCCATATTAACCCACTTTCTCTCATGATACACGAGAACAACCATCATTACCGGGACTAACACCCCATAATCCATAATCAACTAAACCGAACGCCTTCCAGGCATAAATTCTCAATTAAGCAACATCGCACTTCCTTATACTCAGTCCGAATTTGAAATCAATCAAGTGACTACATGTCACACTTTATACAATCTTTTTGCGCTCATGCTTTCACGACCTTCCACACAAGGCAACAAGTCTGCCCACCCATAACGCCGACCACACTAAGGCCGCAAAAAACATCAAGAACCCATGATCAGGGTACAAAGCCTTTTTCACCGAATATCAATCTCAGGTGACACTGAAGATAACACCAGCCTACTCTGAACTTCCAAATCACTTTGCCTTGCTCTTCCGAGATCATGACATCCTTATAAACACCGGACCTAAATCTCAATTCTTACTCCCAGTTACATACTGCTTCCCGCACTTAACATACCAACATGAGGTAGCGCAAGAATTCCATCATAACTTTTGAACCACCAATAGGGTGAACACTTCATCACATAGAAACCTTTTGCTTAACTCAATTCAAGAGTACCATCTCAACACACAAGTGAATTCTCATTATCACCCAATCATGCAAATCCTTAAGTAGTAGTCTATACCACCATAACCCTTCCGGGGTCCCCCTACACCTGACAGGCCATAGCACTCAAATGCTCCCACATGAGATCCGTTACGAAGGCCGACAAGCCTCGCACACACTGGCACAAACCACATGCATAACTAAATCACATCAAAGGAACCGATCGCTGCCACAAATGTGCCATTTCAACCATGGCTAGTCAATCTATCTTCTTTTAATCATCATTAATTTCCTCAGGAACAATAACAGCTTCCTTCAACCCATAGCAAACTCAACTCTCACTCATCCCTAGTGACCTTTATTCACGAGACTATACTGCCCAAATCCCGCAACCCGTCTCATACCCTTCTGATAATCTTTTCTTCAATCCGGAGTCTATTTCTCTCACTCCTCCAATATTCTCCTGCATGTTGAAACATATCATAGAACATTCCGACCATCCTTATTTTTCTCAGAGATTACTCTGCAAAAGCTCGATTCTCGATCATACTGCTGCCTGAAATCCTTAATTGCCGCATTCTTAACTTCTGAACTCACTAGGACCACTATTGAGAGTCACCCACTCCGACTGGCCCCAAATACAATCAACTCCAAGTCTTTCCTAGCATAGGAACACCTTTTTAAATGAAACACGTGACTGAGTCACTATCCTTACAACTCGCCCATGCCTTAAGCATAAATTCTGAATCTCCCAAAGCCTAATCTTGATCCGGCAGGGCCAACTTTTGCACATATTCATCAAATCCCACGGACAATTACCATTTTACTCCTTTTTCCTTAGCTGAAATAACTTGCCAACATGCCGACAAATCCGCGACCCTATGCGAAGACCACCCTACGACCCAACTGCAGATGGTGGGACTCTCCCCACTTAGCTCGAAGCTACTCCTTGCACCACTCTAGACTCTGTTGAGATCCTTTCTCCTTGTTAACACGATCTTGCCCAACCAATCCATCCAATTCTTCAAAATTCTCTTGCTAGCACTTCCTAAATACTCAAGTTCTCTAGCATCATTCGCACATTTCGCCTCCTCCCGAATAGCCACTAGAACCCCTCACCGAGACCTGCCAACCCCGCCATCGCTAACCTATGTATAGAAGATAACCCACCTGTGGAAATCACCCGCGGACACCTCCCAACGACGTTGAAATGCATGCTCTTTGCTACTTCAATACCCCATCCTACGCCCTGCTTCATTTACCAACATACTAGTCTGTCCGCTACTCATGGACACCCATTAATGCGCGACAATATCTCCAAATTCCAAGTTGTGTTGCCGCTCCCCCACTTTGTGACTGCTCGACTTCCGTTTCTTACACCTGGCCTCTTAGGACTGGAACCACCGCCTAGCCTTACTTCCAGACCATTCTCTGTAGCTCTCAAACCAGCAGATCACCACAACTTCAAGCTCTCTGAAGATCATCTTTCTCTAGCTGCCTCCATTGCCGACCTCTATCCGGTACTGAATCACCGCACCTCACGATCTCTGCCAACCGCACTCTCCAATGCTTCCTCTCAATACTCTAACCCCACGCAACCGAAGAACCCATAGAACCGACAAATTAACACATTCCATTTGATAAATGATGACGATGAGACGTCACAGGTGCATATCCCATCTCACTTGAAGACACCAAGTTTTACTACCTTATCAACCCCAACCGGACCATTCATAACCCAAATGCCCTTCCTCTGCCGGCACAACAACACAAAAATCTTGAAATCACACTCTGAGAAGACCTCCCTTCCAACCATTCATCTTCCCCAACATTCGGGCAAACATTCTATCATCATATCGACACCGTCGCGACAATCAATTGCAAACATCATCACTACCCGAGCACATCCTTAAGGCTCCCAGAAACAAAGATACTGAGATGAAACAACATATTACCCTTTCGCAGGGCCATAACAACAACCACGACCATTTACACATGGAAGCATCTCGAATTACATTCGTATAACCATTTCCATTCCTCAAATTCCTGATCCATAACAAGCGCTTCGCGACGCGTAATATTGAGTAGGAATGATCATAGGCATAAGCCTCAAAGGAATCAACTCGCACGATGAAGAAGCAAGGAGGGAAGTACTCCTAACTACCCTGTAGCCTCTCGAAGATAAGCACAGACGTCTCCGTACCGATCCGCAAGACTCTACTAGACTTGCTCATGACTCGTGAGACCTAGCGCTCTGAAACCATGTTGTCACGACCCAAAATCCTTAAGGGCGTGATGGCGCCGGACACAAGGTCAGGCAAGCCAAATCATTAAATAAATTGAAATAATTTTCCGGTTTTAACATTTATGAAATCATTTTTGTTCAGTTTATTACATGATAATCAAATAAAAGTTTGTTAATTAAAAATGGTGATTTAAAGATTTCACTTAAGCAATTACATCCCAATACATCTCCCAGAACCCGGTGTCACAAGTACATGAGCAATTTCTTAAAATTTAACAATCATTATAAGCCTGTCCGAAATACAACTGGACAAGGGAATATAAATGAAATAATTACTGTACGAAGGGGACTCTGTCAGCTGCGGGTCACCTCCGGATGATGCAGCTCGCCTAAGTCTCTGAATCCTCCACATTGCTTTGAAAGTACCTGTGCAATAAAATGCACAGCAAGTGTAGCATGAGTACAAAAATAACGTGTACTCAGTAAGTCGCTCGCCTAACCTCAGAGAGGTAGTGACGAGAAGTCAAATTAGAAACTTACTAAAGGTCCATTTAAAATATTAAAGAGTGACACTAAGCATGGTTTTATCATAGGCAATTTATAAAATAGGATTTAAATATCTTTCAACTCTGTCCACGTTGACACTTTATATCTTCGTCATATTAACAATTAATCAACATGGTGATTTAATCAAATAATAATAATCGACGGGAAGGAACAACTTCTTCCAAAAGTCTTTTTAATAACTTTAAATCTCTGTCATTTCAATCGATAATTTAATATTTCAGGCCAGTAATCAGGAAAAATATCATAAGCAACTATGCAGCAAACATCATGCGTAGGCAATGCCGAGGGTCGAACGACGCAGACCAACAATAATAAATTGTGCACTGCCGAAAGGTCGATCGGCTCGAACCATAGATGCATCTATCTGCCCCGCTCGCGAATCGATCATGCGACGCAGTTAACATAATACGGCTAGATTGCTCGCGAATCATACATGTGACTCAGGTGCTCATATGAATGCATACACAAATACATGGTCTTCCTGCTCGCAAATCACTCAAGCGACTCAGGCACCCAAAGTTACACATATCCACATAATAAATTTGTATTTTATCCAGAAAATAGTTTTTCTCAGGAAAGTGGTAAAATCTTTATTAAAAGAAACATGAAAGATAGGTTTGAAGTCTTTGTTTTTGAAACTCATTTGTCAAGTTTAATGATACTCCATGATACAACCCAGTCCAGGTACACATATATTCACAGTGGAACCAATTCTCTTTCTAAAAGATTAACAATATGAGCTTTAGCTTCCTTTTAGACATTCAATTACGTTTCGGTCATATCAGCAGTTTAATATGACATGCAAGGTTACAAGTATACACATAAGGCATGCTAGTGGGTCCTAGGCTACCCGGAAATGGAATAATAGTAGCTACGCACAGACTCCCGTCACCTCGTGCGTACGTAGCCACCGAAGATAATAGCATGAATTGAATTAATTCACCTTGGGGGACGATTCCCCCTCACAAAGTTAGAAAGGAGACTTACCTCGCTCTGAAATTCCCACACCGGCTTCCAAGCCCCTCTGATGACTCCAACGGACGCACAAATTCCGAAACTACCACATAACGGCAAAGCCGTGAAAATTCATCCTAATACTCACAACAAATTCAGATTATATACTTTCCCAACCCCGCTCAGAGAAATGACCAAAATGCCCTCGGGCCCACGGGCCCAGAAATCCAAAATTCTCGAAAATACATTCTACCTACAGCCTTACTAAAGGTTTTTCTTCAAGAAAAACCAATTTTTCCCACAATTTCCCATATCAAATTTATGCATCAATCTTGTATTTAACCTTAGAAACAAGTAGAAACAACTTATCTCTGATCCCTGATGAAATCTCCCTTGAAAAGCTCCCCAAAATCGCCTCAACCAAATGAAAAATGAGAGAGAAATGTCACAAACCCGATTTTTAAAACATTTTGTCCAGGCATCTCTTCGCACCTGCGATCCAATAGCCGCTCCTGCGGAAATTCCATCGCAGGTGCGGCTCTAACTCGACCCAGCAAAAATCCCGCTCCTGCGATCCACTCTTCGTACCTGCAACTCCGCAGGTGCGACCAAACCCCCGCACCTGCGGTCCCCTCAGCTCCAGCCTCAAATCTCGCATCTGCGGCGCCCTTAGCCGCACCTGCGGTCAAAGCCTCGCAGGTGCGATTACAACAGATGACAGCAAGCTTCAGCCCTTTTTCCAACTTCAACTTTGATCCGTTAACCACCCGGAATCCACCCGAGGCCCCCGGGACCCCGTCCAATCATACCAACCTATCCCAAAATATAACACGGACTTGCTCGAAGCCTCAAATCATATCAAACAACATTGAAATCACGAATCGCACTCAAATCCCATTCTTTAAGAACTTAGAATTTCAAACTTCTACATCTGATGCCGAAACCTATCAAATCACATCCGATTGACCTCAAATTTGCGCACAAGTCATATTCAACATTACGGACCTGCTCCAACTTCCGGAATCGCATTCCGACCTCGATATCAAAACTTCCACTTCCGGCCGGATTTCTCAAAAAACCTTCAAATTTCTATCTTTAGCCAAATGGCCCAGACCTACGAACATCCAAATTCACTTCCGATCGCGCTCCCAATTCTAGAATCACTATACAGAGCTATTTCCAGACTCTNCGGACATACACCCAAGTCCGAAATCATCACACGAACCTGCTGGAACCTTCAAATCCTGATTCGGAGGTCGTTTACTCAAAATTCCAAATCTTAGTTGATTTCTTCAACTTAAGGCTTCTGAAATGAGAAATTTTCTTTCCAAATCAATTCTAAACTTCCTAGAATTTAATTCCGACCACGCTCACGGGTCATAATACCTGAAACGGAATTGCTCACGACTTCAACCTGCTGAATGACGCGCTAGAGCTCAAAACAACAGGTTGGGTCGTTACATGGGATCTCCACCGTCATACTTTTCAAATTTTGGAGTCTTGAAACCAAGTGGAAAATGAACATCGGGGAACATACATAGATCCTTGAAGGAAATACTCTTCTGACCTGCCATCCTTTGCATGTTTTTCAACTGTTGTTCTAAGCTTTTCAGTCTTTGGGTCATTTCTTCCTGTGCTATCTTTCGGGCAGGCTTCTCAATATTTGTAGAAAGATCAAATAGGTACAAGTGGTACTGCTCTTACTGGGTAGCAAATTATGGTTCATGAGTTTTCCTTTGCACCATCGTCGGCCGTGGGATGGTAAAGACGGGCATAACATTAGTGGTTGTCTAATTGGTTGTCAATGGAAAACTTTGAGAGCATGCAACTGGAGTTCCAACTGCGGTCGTACAGTTGGGATAACGACTGAACTCAAGTGGATAGGATTGATCAGACAATGAGATCCGAATGGTAGTAATCGAGATGGGTGTCAACTCTGGGAAACCATGAACAGAGAAAGGGCGGTCCTTGGCCATTAGCCCATGCTTGACACATTTCAGTCATTTTCTGCTTCAGTACTCTATTTTCCTCAACCACAATAGACTCTTATTGAACCCTCTGACCCTGAGTCTCATTACCGCTCGTAAAAACTTCGATGTCAGTTGTCATTTTTCCCTTGGATTTTGTGTTGTCAGCTTACCACAAACCGACCACCTCAAACTTTCTTCACAATTCAAAACAAAAGACACATTAGAATGGACTCAGTCGGTCCTTATTATTATCATTCTTCTTCTTCTTCTTCTTCTTCTTCTTCTTCTTTTTCATTATTTTCACCCTTCCTTTTTTTTTTTTGAAATCATTCGATCGAACCTGATGTGGGTTGCCTATGTATCATGACGCCGCATGAATCAGATCTTGTGTAGTTCAGGAAGATCGGGAATAAAGGAAATGAACTAACCTTTTTTTTTAATTTTGAATTTTTTTCGTTTTTAATTTTCGAAAGAAAATATTTTTTGATTTCGATTTTTTCTTCTTTTTTTTTAGGAAATTTTGAAAGAAAAACTTCTAAAGAAGAAAGAAAATATTTTTGGACTTATATGTTAAAATTCTGAAAGAAAGACTTCTAAAGAAAATATTTTGAATGTTGAATTTTCTTTTCAATTTTCGAAAGAAAACTTCTAAAGAAGAATGAAAATATTTTTGAATTTTAAAAAATTGGGGTCTCAAAGAAAGACGTTTCTAATGAATGAAGTAAAGGAAAATATTTTTAAATTTTTAAAAATTGGGGGCTAGAACTGATAAGGTTTGCCTACGTATCTTATATTCTGTGAGAATCAGACCCGCGTAGTTCTGCCGTTTTGACGGAATAGAGGAAACATGACTTTTTTAAAAATAATGGCTTATTTTCTTTATTTTTTTTTTTGAAAATTTCGGCAGAGTTTCGGATTTCAAATATCTACCTCTCACTCTTGATTTTTTTTCGATTTTTTCTTTTCATTTTCCTTTTTTTTTTCCCTATTCTAGAAGCCAGTTAACATGCAAGCCGAAACAAACATATACGCAAGTAGCACGTAATATGCATCAGGGTGGTCTTTTAAATTAGGTACACCTGTCCTAGACGGACTCAACCCTTGTGTTGAGTCCTCAAAGTCAAATGTACGTGATACAAACAAAACGTTCCTACTAGGGATCCGGCACGAGGCTATGTCATCATAGCTTTGAACCCTAAGGTGTATTGTTCTAGACCTAGCTTACCCGAGCGGACAACTCGAGCTGAGGGGGAGCAGCGCACCGGGAATACAGAAGCTTCACCGGCTTTGCAACTTGTCCGAACCTCGTTCTAAAATTAGGATATGACTCTAACAGAAAAGAAGCAACGCGAATCGCACGCTTCCCAGAAGATTTAGATGACTCAAGGAGAAGAAGGGTTTCGCAACAGTTTTATATACAGTTCAAACAATATCAAAGTGGTAAAAAGCGGCATTTAGCACATTAGGCTCAAACACGTAAGAAATCAGATAATAAATAAAATCTAAGTATAACAGTTATTCTAAGCTCGAATTCTGAACCCTGAACCAGAGATTCTGGGTTCATATCCCCAGTAGAGTCGCCAAAGCTGTCACACATCTTTTTTTCTCTCTTTTTTTTCTTGTTTTCTGTCCGACCATTCTTCTCTTTTAGGAATTAGGAATTAGGTCTTATTTTGGGAAGATTAGGTAGGTTTTTTTTGGGGTGGAAAATTAATATTGGCCCTTGGATAAAGTTGATCAATGACTATGATTGGGGGAAGGGTTTGATGGATGAGAAAATGATTTGGGCTAAAAGGGATTGGGAAGAATGGGCATTTGTCTTACTGGGCCACTGAAATTCGAAAATGAACTCCCAATTGGCCCAAATTCAATTTTTTCTCATTGAATAAAAATAAAAATACTACCAAAATATACTAATTAAACTTAGTTAATAAAAATAAATTATTAAAGTAAACTATATATTACAACGAAAATATTTTTGGAATTTCTTAAATGTTATAAATATTATAAAATATTAATAAGCTAAAAAAACTGTTACAAAACTATTTTTGCGTTTTTTTTAAACTTATGTTTTAAAATTAAGACTAAAAGTTGACTAAAAACCTATACAAATAAGAATAAGTAGATATTTTTAAAAAATACTAATTTAAAAGTTGCGGGAGTCAAAAATTACGTGCTTACAATACCAATCAAAGTTGGTCGGAAATTACCGACCAACATTGGTCGGTCAATTAAATTCAAAAAAAAAATATTGCAAAAAAAAAACGAACAAAGTTGGTCGATATTTTAATTATGTAATCAAAAGATTCGCCATCTGGGAATCGAACCGGGGTCTGTACTATGGTAGGATACTATTCTACCACTAGATCATTGGTGTATTTTGTTTTAAGATTGTCTTTTATTTGATTTATACTCTTTAATTATATTTTCGAACGAAAATAATCGACCAAAGTTGGTCGGTTTTATTAAAAAATAAAATGACCAACTTTGGTTTTTTAAAATGACCGGCTGAATTAATCGACCAATTTTAGTCGATTAATTTTTATTTATTTTAATTGAAAAATCGACCAAAGTTGGTCGGTTTCTTGAAAAATAAATTTTGCGGGACTCAAAATAGTTTTCCGTTTTGGCGCCAAAAAAAACTCGACCAAAGTTGGTCGGTTTCGTAAAAAGAAATTAAAAAATAAAATATTTTGAAAAACTTACCAACTTTGATCGGTTTTTTGTCCGGCTTTTTGATCGACCAAAGTTTATTGATTTTTCTTGGTTGGCTTTTGCCGAATTTCTAGTAGTGTAGGAGGTAGTCGAGCATTTTTCTACTTCGTACTAGGGGTGAGGCTACTTTGATAGGGTTTGTCTTAGACGACTAATAGTCAATGTTGTGTTCACACTATCTTTCTGTTTTTCATAACATTGTGCCTTATTTACTGATTATTGTTATTGCATTGCATTTATTTTCTAGTTACTATGATGATGTTATTATTTCTATTGTTTATGCTGATGGTACTGATATATCGTCTCTTCTCATCTTTTCCGTCTTCTTGAGCCGAAGGCCCGAAGGTCTATCGGAAGCAACATCTCTATTCCATCAGGGTAGGGTTAAGGTCTGCGTACACACTATTTTCTTAAACCCCACTTGTGAAATTTTACTAGGTCATTATTGTTGTGTTTGTTGAATCTTATACTTGTAAAATACAAGGTAATAACTCGAAAAGTGAGTTGATTACAACTCAATTCTCACATATCTATCCTTTTTCTTTGCTTCAGGTTGACCCTACTCTGTACGGCGACAATAACACTAGGTTATACATACATTTCGACGTAAGTCTCCAATTACTAGTAAAAGATCAGTTAGCTTCTTATATGTACTAGATTATACTGTAAGTTTTTTGTCCCTCAAATGTTGTTTTTCGTTTTTTTTTTCAGGATGGTACAAATTCTTGTTCAATTTATTATGGCCTGCTTTTGTACTTATAAATACAGAAATAGCAATAGTTTCAATGGAAAAAGCCTAAAAATGCCACTCAACTTTCAGAAATGGTCTATTCATATCATCCGTTAAAAAAATGTTTATTTCATGCCACTACCGTTACACTTTTGGCTCACCTATGCCACTCACCGTTAATTTTATTTTAAAAAATAAAAAAATAAAATTGTGTTGTTAGTTCAATAATGGCATAGGTGAGCCAAATGTGTAATAGCAGTGACATAAAATAAGTATTTTCTTAACAAATGACGTGAATAGACCATTTCTAAAAGTTGAGTGACATTTTTAAACATTTTCCGTAGATTCAATAATTTCCCCCGTTTCACAACCTGGAGAGAAGACATATGACCTGGATTTTTACTTAAATTGGCTTAACTTTTTTTTCCCCCTATGTTGTCCGTTCAAGTAGAAAAGCACAAATACGATTTATCTCCAACAGGACCAAAACAACGGAAATTGGTGGTTGTTTATTACAAATAATTGGTTTTTGGCCTCAAGAGGTGTTTGATGATTTTGAGTGTTTTGCAACAAGAGTTGAATTTGGCGGAGTTGTATATAGTCCACCTGGAATACTTGAGCGGCCCATGGGTTCAGGCTTTCCCCTTAGGAAACACTACGAGTGATGGATATTGCAGAAATATATATTACAATTTTAAACGAAAATATAGACATATATAGGTACATGTAGATACTCCTAATTTATACAACGCCATAGATGTTGAAAATGCTGGGGTTGATTGGAAACATATGGTTTTGTATGGTGGCTGGTGACAACGCACAAATTTAAGCCTTGTCCAATTCTACTATAATTTGTTTAATTTCTCTAAGTAATAGTATAATAATAATAATGCAGCAATTTATCTGGGGTTTTTTTCCTTCAGTTATTTGAGAAGTCCATCTAAGATTCCACTATATCGCGATGTTCCATTTCCTCAATCTTAAACAAATTAAATTGTATGATGGGAACTAATCGTACCTCATATCAAATCTGGAAGAAATCCTCATTTTAGGTGATGTCTGCTCTCAAAATCCTTTTCGGGACTACGTCAAATTTAGGTAAAAATAGCACGGGCTAGCTAGTTTTCGTACTGATCTAGCCAGCGTTTGTAAAGTCATTGAAAAATAGTTATTATATTGCTGCAACACGGAAAGTTCCAGCATAATATACTGGAGATTCTGCACATGTATATGAACTTCGAGCATATTATGCTGGACCTCCAACACGTGGAAAGTTCCAGCATAATATACTGAAGATTGGAGTACCTGTGCATGAACTTCCAGCATATTATGCTGAATCGGTATATTATACTAAACTCCAGTATATTATGCTGGAAGTCCAGTATATAATACTGGAACTCCAGTATATTAGCTTAATTTGATCTATGAGTAACTTTGCAAAAAATATCTTAGAAATAATTTTTTTTTTTTTTTTTGATGTTATATATGAGCATAACAAAAGAAAAAAAGTCCTATTTAGTAATTTTACAATTCATAAGAAAACAACACATTTCAACCCATTTTGACTCGACTCAAATTTTAGCCTAATAATTGACTCAATTTATTTTGATCCGTATAAAATCGACTCAACCCAACCGATTTGTCGAGTCGTGTTTTTGGACCCTTGGTGTGCGTGCATCAATTCTGGCGCAATCGTGTCAATATGTTAGCGTTGCCCGCCGTTAGAAAAAATGAATAAATTTTTTATATATAGTAATGTCCAAATTTTTTTTTTATGAAATGCATTCTTGATTTTCTAAAACGACACTTGTTTATTTAAACTAAATTCGATACATTTAAAATAGACCGAAGGGAGTATTTCTCTTCAAATATTTCAATTTAAATGACATATATTTCTTATTAGTTTGTTTCAAAAAGAATGACACAATTATATAATTAGAAAGAATATAACGTTAAACTTTCAGTTTACCCACTTTATCCTTAATGAAAAAATTTTCTAAATTTTACTGTTGTTACAGCAACTGAAAGTGCAAGGTAAACCTAAATTGATGTGAATTCCCAATTGAAGAGTATCGAACTAGGTTTGCAGGCTAACTGCAAGTACTTGTCACATACCAATAAATGAGGTGTAGATAATATATACTCCTCCTCTTCCTCCTCTCTTTAATGAATTCATAGATGCAGTTTCCCAACTTCTCATTAATTGCAAATGAGGATTTCAGAGAAATGAAGTTAATACGTCCATTCACAAAAGGAAATATTACAATGGCTACCCATTGGGAGTACGAGAAGAGTGTACTACTATATAAATTAAATACCAGCTTCTGTTACGGTGTGTAAAGGAGAAAATCCTCTTCATAATTACCAACAAAAAAAAAACATATGAATAAAATCAATTTTGATTAATGACTTTACACTCCACATACTTCAAATTAAATTTTGATTAATAACTTTTTTCAGATTTATAATCTTAGTCGCTCTTATCTTCCTGCATGTTTTCATTTCTTTCTTTTTCGAGAATACATGTCCTGTTGCCTATGTTCTTGTTTTGGGCCTTGGGAATCCTTTGCTTTCGCATAAGGCCTTTATTTACCTTTTCTCATTCCATCTGTAAAATTACAAATTCACAAAACAGTACTGAAATAGCATGAGAGAGCGAGACAGCAATACCATAACCAATATACTTACGGACGAGAGAGAACGAAAGTAACCTAAAAGGTTATCTTTTCCCTTGTGCCATGCAACATGTTGTGTTATAATATGGCAAAATTTACTACGACGTGAATTCTCACTACTAGAAAATGGTTAATTCGGTCGGAAATCAAGGTTTTTCCGATGGATTTCAGACCTAAAATGATCAGTCAAAAAATACTTGATCACAAAACATCTACGACTGAAATAGTCGGAAATTTCCGACTGAAAGGGTCGAAAATGGGACACGGCATATTTTTAGGGCTTTGCGACTGAATTGGTCAGTATATTTCCGGTTGTATTTTATTTTTTCTCCTATCCTAAAGTTTAAGTTATGAATTAATCCATATCTTTCTAGTGGAGACCTTCATTTATGTTCAGTTATCTTTTCTGTTATTTTAATCCCATTAACAAATAAAATGACATTAGATACAGTACTTTTCCCTTTGATAATTGATGACATTTATTGTCGTGTTTAATGAATGAACTAGAGTATGTGAGATGAAGGTAGTAGTTTTAACTAACGCCATAGTCCCACTGGTTAACGAGGCAAAATAAGTATTACTCCATCCGTATTAATTTATTCATCGTATTTCTTTTTTACACGACTCTTAAGAAATAATAATTAGAATTTTTTTTAAAATATTTTATGTTTATTTATATCTTAAGATATAATCTCTCTTTATTAAATATTTATTCTATTTAGGTGTTATCTCTATTTTCAAGAACAATTACTACTAATTGTAAAATGAGAAAAAAAAAATTAATTTTATCTTAAACTTCTAAAATGATAAATAATTTGAAACAATTATTTTTAGAAACTATAATAAATAATTTGAGACGGATGGAATAACATTAGACAACAAAATTTATTTTGCAGGTCACTGTATTCTTGAAGGACCTTGCCTAGGAAAATAATTAAATATATATATTTGGTTTTTCCTTTCATTAAAGGGAAATTGTTGAAATGCAAACACCATAATAAATTGAGGTGTTAATGTTTCATCTGTAGAGGGGATTTTAAATGCAATATGTGAGAGTAGGATTTTGGGGCATTAAAGAGATATCTACTTGTCTCATTAAATGCTTGGCCTGCCCTCCTTTAAATGTGTTTGATAAAGGCAATTTAAGTAGACTCACCTTCTTGCATGACCCCCTGCCATAAAAAAATAAAAAATAAAAAATAAAAATTAGATATCAAATTTAAGTAAAGGAATTTAGTTTGTCCAACTCCTGATGCTTTAAATTTTGCTTGTCCTTTCTCTTCTATAAGTTTGCCTATACATACACTCCATAACAAAGCAAAGAAGGGGTGAAAAAACAAGTTGATGAATTTGTTGAGAGATTATATTTGAAAATATAATTATGGAATTTCCTGAACTTTCCTTGGCTCCATCTGTTGGTAAAAGCTACAATTATGAATCTGAAGTAGTCAACCTTCCAATGAAGAGGAAGCAAGATATGATTCAAGCAAGTGTTGATCTTCAACTTAAAGACCCTCTTCCTTTGGATTGGGAACAATGTCTTGATCTTGAAGTATATACACCCTTTAATTTCTTTCTCCAACTTTTCACTTCAATTCTATATATTTTTTTAATTATTATTAGTAGAGTTTACGTTGCAAAGGGAACCTTGGCGTAACTGATAAACTTGTTGTCATGTGATCAGGAAGTCACGGATTCAAGCCGTGGAAACAGCCTCTTGCAGAAATGCAGAGTAAAGCTGTGTATAATAGACCCTTGTGGTCCGGCCTTTCCCTGAAGCTCGCGCATAGCGGGAGCTTAGTACACTAGGCTGCCCTCTAATAGAGTTTACGTTATATGCACCGACAATATAAAGTTGAATTAGAGCAAGTTATTGCACTATTTCTTAGGTCAATTTAACTTTGATTGTATAAAAACTATATATACTATCGGTGCACGGAACATAAACTCATTAGTTAACCCCTTCTTCTTTTTTTTTAATTATTGACTAATGATATGTGTTTCATGTGTTTAATTGCAGTCAGGGAGAATGTATTACATAAATAGGAAAACATTGAGGAAGACATGGGATTGGCCAAAGGATCAAAAGCTAGACCTTGAATTAAACATTTCAAGTTTCAGCCAACAAGAAACAATGGAATATGACCATAAGTACTATAACTCAAAGAAGCAGAACAAAAGCAGCAACAACAGCAGCAGCAGCAGCAGCATGATAGCTTTGCCATGTTCAAATTGTCATCTCTTAGTTATAGTGTCACAGTCTTCTCCTTCTTGTCCTAACTGCAAATTTGTTCATTCTCTACTTTCTAAGAAAGATCCTTCAACCCCAAAATGTTATGACACCTTGAGCCTTTTGAACTAGACTTTTGTAGTATGTACTACTGCAGTTGGTTCTGTTTGAAAAATAGTTGTCAGTAGTGCAATGGAGATTAAGTACGATGATATGTCATGTAGTGTTTTTTTCTCTTTTTCTTGTGTACTTGAAATCGTAAATAACTAATGTTTTAAGGTTTAATTATAGTGAATGTAACACCCTTGAAATCTTGAACTACATTTAGTTACTCGTCATTTAACCATTTAAGGTTACTAAACTTACAACCAAACTGTACGGCGCGCGCTTATTTTATTAATCAACAATGCGTGCAGTCAAAGTGAAAATTTTTAGAACTATAGCTTATAAATTCGACATGTCAAGAAACATGTCATGTTAAAAGTGAAATCGATCATGTTGTGCTCTCCCAGAGAAACTAATTACTCCCTCCTGTCCATAGTAAGTGATTTTTTGACCCTTTTTTTTTGGTCTAAAATAAGTGATTTTTTGAATGAATTAATTATTTTTTCCTACATTACCCTTGGAATAAATAGTGTTAGAATATGTGTTAGGAGTGTTTATGTGAAGAGATAGTAAAGATTAATATTATTAATTTTATTCCTAATTAATATTAATAGATAGATTTTTTAATCTGTGTGAAGACATGCGAAAAATCACTAATCGTGGACAGGAGATAGTAATCATCCAATTCGTGCTTGTGTTTATTCAACTAACCGCACATCATAAATCCACATTAAAAGAATGCCTTCCATTGTTGGTCTTTCATATTAGTGATAACAGAAGATACCTATGAATGCGCGCTCTCTCTCTCAATTATTTACGAGTCTATTACTTAAAGTCACTTAATTATTTCAAATTATTTGTTAAAGGTACTTTTCTTTCTTTTGTAACACCAAAATCATTTAATTATGTCTATAGCAATCAGAAGGTCACTCAACTAGATTTTTTAAATGTTAAATTGTCCAATACCTATTTGAACCCTTTAAATTATAAACATTTATCTTCTTTTTTATTTTTTTTAACTTTTTAATATTATGATTTCCCCTTTTTAATTTATATTATGAACTTACTATTATAATAATAAATTCTATTTATAAATTTTAAAAATACAAATTATTTAAGCATATATAATGTTGTAATAAAATAATAACGAGCATAGTAAAAAGTTTTAATTAGAATAATTTGTTCGTAGTAATTTTAGTATTAACAAAAAAATTAAAAATATTGTTTACAAAATTGAGAATGAAAGAAAATAAAGGTTGTAAAATATATATATATTCCACACGCATAATATAATAAATGATTATTTATTTAAATAAAGGTATTTTTATAATATACATTATATATGGTTTAAAATTATGCTCAATTATATTATTATTCCATCATTATATAAGCTGAACTAATTTTTTATTTTATTTTATAAATAAAATATATTTTTCTATAGGTAAGTCATGTAGATTAAAAAGAGAAAAACTTATAATATTTAAAAAGTTAAAAAATGATAATTTAGAGGGTAAAATAGGTATTTGACAATGAAAAATTTGGAAAAATTAGTAGAGTGACCTTCTGAGAGCTATATGCGTGGTTAAGTGACCTTGTTGTTACACACGAAAGAAAAGTGACTTTCGCAGATAATTTGGGATAATTGAGTGACCATTTGAGTAATGAACTCATTACTTATATACGAAAGAGAATTAAACCGCAAAGGTGGTTTTAACATGGGCTATCCACTTCAAAATTGAGGAAAGAAGAAGAAAAAAATCAAAATAAACCCGTTCCTCGTGATCGATCCGGAGTAGTACTCTACTTTCGGAGATCAAATACATTATAGGAAAATCTGCATCATCCTACGTTCAAAATACGTTACTCTAGTCTTCGGCTCATGGAGAAAAATTTGGAAAGAAGAATCAAGAAACAAATAAAGTTGTACTCATTGATTAATAAAAACACTTTTCCTTAAAAAAGAAAACACAACCATAACCTAAATCATAACCATGTGACTCGCTAGCGAGCATACCACCCGTTAAACGAACTATTAACCCATCATTCTAAATTGTATTGACAGAATGACCTAAATGGCACCTATACTTGTGTCACTTTATCATGTCGGTCCTCCTACTTCACTTTTTTCATCCAGACACTTTAACTTGTTCAACATCTATATTTTAAACCACTCTGACCATTGACCAAGTACATGTGGCAAAATAATGGTTGAGCTGGACAAAGTGAGTGTAATTCACACGGATAATGAGCGTGAATATGAACATTTTGAATCAGAAATAATTTAAAAAAAATCATCAAAATAAGAATGAAAAATAAATAAGTAAAAAAAAAAAGCAAAAAAGATATCATGTACGCTTCTTCTTCTCCCCCTCCCCCCCCCACCCCTCCCCACAACAAACACCCCTCTCCCTTTTCGTTCCTAGACATGGCTCTCTTTTTGGGTGTTAATACAGCTCTGTCAGTCCAAGCTTCAATTTCCTAGAGTTAAGCCCAATTGTGTTTATTTTACTGATGATTTTTATGAACAATACAGTGATTATAAAGACGGGGGCGGCTTGGACATGCATATTTTCAACATAACAAATGGAACCTTTAAGGGTCACTATAAGTGTCTTTACCTTACTCGCTTTACTCCACTAATGTGGCTTGGTGGAGTAACTTGGCGGGGCGACCCGGATGGTGACGACTTGCAACCGGAGTTTGCAGCCATGGCGGTGTCTCTAATCTCTTGCCTTGTCTTCAATATTATAGATCTGAGCCTCAATTGGAAGGTTATTTTCTTAAGTGCAAACCTACAGGCTCTTTTCCATTAAATTTTGAAATTCGGCGGTGAAAATCAACAACCCTTGTTCCGCCATTGATTTTCCTCCATTTTAAATCTCTATTCCGCAATTGATTTTCCTCCATTTTCAATCTCTGTTCCGCCGCCGCCATTGATTTTCCTTCATTTTCAATCTCTGTTCCGCCATTGATTTTCCTCCATTCAAAAAAAAAAATAGCCCTTGTTTATGACAACAGCAGAAGCAGACAGGATATAAGTGGGCTTTGGACATAAAAGTCCTGGAAACGATGACGGAGAAGAGAGGAGAGACATAAGTGGTTCATACTTTCTAANTATTCATTTACCATTTTATTTTCCTATGTGGCCATAATAAATTACCTGGAGCCTACGTGGTTTAATTTTCTTGACGTGGCGTCCTATGTGTAGGAGATTGTATTACACGCACTGGCGACCTCGTGTCATAAGCGTTTATTATAAACGATTTGAATGAGTGTAAGTGTTCAATTGGAAAATTGTTAAGTTTAGGGACCGACATGACAAAATGGGACAAGTGTAGGTGTCATTTAGGCTATTCTGCCAATTGTATTAGTGGAGAAGGAATTTCAGAATATCGTTAAGATCCAATGCCCAAAAATCTTAATGGCCTGATTAAATTAGAGACAGCGTTGCTCCCGATTCCATATAATTCTCTTCAAAATACTACTAAAGTAAAGACAACTGATAAAGGCAATCTTCAAACATTGTTTACCCTTAAAATTGGATAACAACTAAACTTATAAGTGGTTTTAAGGACATATGATTTTACCTAGTACCACTTGATAAATACGCTGATCAATGATAGAAATTAACAGTAAAATAAAGCAAACTAGTGTTGAAATGTAATTCGGCCCTCGAGCTAGATCGCCCTCAAACCGGTTAAGAATAGAGTTATGAAATGTGAAATAAACTGATGAACAAGATAGTATAAGAGAGAAAGAGTACTGTACTGATTCGATATGCGAGAGTAAGATGGTTACAAATTATTAGAACCCACCCTTTATATAGTAGATGAATTCCACTTATGGTATAATTTCAATTGCAGAAGGAAATCTCATGATTAGCTAAATAATCGTTCTTGATTTGATCCATTATGAGATTTTCGCCATGATCCTCTACCAGTCACAGATATCTCGGCTTTTCGTTATTATGCTATCTTCGGTCTTGTTCGATATTTATCCTGTTAGATCTCGATCATCACTGGTCTCGATATCGATAGGTACTTCGAATCCCGAGCTCGATACCTTTTCTTCATGTATTGATCTGATATAATACGGGGCTGTTCCTTGGCCCACCATCATGGTCTCGGTTAATCAACCAAATTGGGTGAGCCCGGTTTTAGCTGTATAGAGATAGTCCCCTCATTTTTTGGAGTGTAATGACAAGAAACGAATTGAGTCTTCGACTCTTACCCCGATTTTTCATGATGTCATCACCATGACGTAAGCGACAGAGGTGACCGAAACGCCCCGTCGGTACAGTTCCCCAGGTTTTTAATGTGTCTCAGTTGATGGTCGGCCACTAGCAACATTGAACCGTCGCCATGAAACTCATAAATAGGCCTCTTTTTCATTCTTTCAAACTTTACTTTCAATCTCTTCTACTCTAATCTTCAAAGCTCTCTACATCCTTCAAGTTTTTCGGTTGCAAATTTTCAGGTTTCATCGTTGATCCCTTCTTAAAACACAAAATATTATCATATTCATCCTTCTTTAATCTCAAAACTAAATGGCGAAAACGTCAAATATTGTGCCACAAAAGGAAATCGCTTCATCATCTCGGCCTGCCCGCGAGAAAACACCGGTGGAGCCACGCCCTGAGGAGTGTGTTCCCGGGGGGGGGGGGTGTCATCAGTTCTGATTTTAAGATTGAGAAAACCTCGTCAGTCCCTGGTTGATGTGAGCCGGTATCGAGATACATATGCTCGATATCTAAGAACTTCCTCAAGTAAGTGAAGAAATATTGTAATTGGAAGGGAAAAGAAGTGGTGATACCGACCCCGAAGAAGACATCACTACCCACGTGGAAGGGTTTTTGAGTGCTCACACTTACCCTTTCATGTTGGGTCCCCTCGATCAAGTTATTGTGGATTTCTGCTGAAAATATCAAGTAACCCTAGGACAAATCCACCCCTCCTTTTGGAGGATTGTAATATTGCTCCAATTTTTTGTGAGAAAAATCGATGGACACCCTTTCACCCTCGATCACCTTATAAGGCTGTACAGCCCCTGACTCTACCGAGGTGGGCTAATAAAGCTTCAGCCTGGGCTACCAAGGTGCTTATTTCGAGCCTAGATAAGGACAAAGATCGAGGTTGGATGGGTCGGTTCATCCGAGTGTAGATCTCGAACTTAATTCCGGCCGATAGCATGTCGTTTCCCGGAGAAGTGGAATATGAAACGTAAGTACGATTCCATTATTAGCTTCTGTTTGTCATTTTTGCTTCTTCATTTATTCTTATCGGAATTTTTTCTTGGTGTAGCAGCTGCTTGGATGCCCGGTGATGTCCCTCACCTCGAGAGCTGGGTCAGGAGCCTGGCCTCAACTTTTACATATGCTGAGCGTGCATGGCGCGATCTGTCAAAGGACCGGTGTGTTTAACCAAAGCACTGGATTCTTTGCCAAAAGTTATTTTAAGAACAACACGGGTTTTTGATAACCAAAGAATAAGATTATAATTGTAGGCAAACTTGTAAATGGAAAGCAGTAAGATGCACAAAAAGTAAGTATATTGCAATAGTAGTTCGAATGTCCCCTTACAGGTTATATTTTACTCCCTTATATAGGGAATTTCCTAATATAACATCCGCCTTTTTCAGTGATTGAGCATTAATGACTAATTATGACATTAATGTAACGTTACAATGAGTAACCGTAACTGTTGCGTGAATGTTGTGTAATGTGTGGATCACTAATTGAAGATCTCTAAATCTGCCCTTTGTTTCGACCAGATACATTTTGATCGTGTCTCGTCATCTTCTCAATTAGTTTGAGACTTCCGTAGCTAATTAACCCGTGGGTGTGATTTGCCGTGCCTTTTTGCCTCATACCTCTTCATAGAGTCCCGTCCAGCTGTCGTGTCTTCATTGCACCACGTAAACTGCCGAGTCATCAAGATTTATTACATGTGTGAAGCTCTTTTTTACCAATACAGATAGTCCCCCCACTTACCATATATTTATCGATCAATATTTGGTAAGTGGATACTCATTTATGGCGGGAATATTTTTCCGCCGCTTCACTCGAATCATTGCATCTTTTTCTGTACGTAAGCGTCGCTTGTCACTTTCATTTAATGCTTATGCCACGTGGCATTTTCGGGTTGGTTCTGCAATTTGTTCAGCTCCTTTTAGGGCTTTTTTGCGGTTGCATCAGTCACGAAGTGACATCTTCAATTATGGCTTTCACATCATTGTTTTTCCTATTTTTGACGGTTATCTTCGAGTATAAATACCCCCTTTTCATTTCTTTCGTGAAAAACTTCTAACTCTCAAACTTTATTTGTAAAGAACTTTTTCCTTGTCTTTGTAGATATGTCTTCTTCAAACCAATCTAAGAGAGTCATAAAAGTAGATGATTTGACTCCCTCTTCTGCTCCAACACGGAGTAGGAGAGGCGGCAGGTTGAGGAGTTTAGGTTCTACTCCATCAAGGGGTTCTTCCTCTTCTCAAATTACTTCTCTTCCTTCTTCTAGGTCTTTAACTTCTATGAGGACTAGGGCTTCTAGATCTTCATCCAAAGGTAGAGAACGTCATGAACCTTTGCGCGAACCGATGGTCGATGAAATAGTACCTACAGAGTTCACCTTTTCTAGGGATATTCATGCCCTTAGAGATCAGGTTTCTTCATTATCATCTCTTGATAGTGTTGACAAGTACCCTACCCAACTCACTGAAGGTTTAATTCCTCTTATACACAGGGACTATCATTGGAGTTCCGATTTTCCTGCAATCGTTCCAAACAGTAATCAAAGAATAACGTCTTACAAGACGGGGCATTCTTTTGTTTATACCTATCCTTTTACATTAGGGTTCAAGCCTCCCATCGACCTAGTAATCATCGAGTTCTGTCGATTTTTCAAAATTTGCTTGGGACAAGTCGGTCCTCTTGTATGGCGAGTTGTTGCATGTATTAGATACTTGGCTACCTTAGCTTCGATCCCCTTTACCTTTCATCATCTTATTCACCTCTATTCCCCAATGTTGTTCCGTCAGGGAATTTTTACCCTAGCTGCTAGGATTAAAAGGGTGTTAGTGACTTCTGAAGATGATAAGGATCGAGGTTGGTTTCTTCGGTATGTTGTTGTTCCTACTGCTGGTTTAGTAGGTAAAGAGAATCTTCCTTTCCCTGATAAGTGGAATTTTGCACGTGAGTACATTTTTGCTTACATTCCTTGCTTTTTGCTTTGGATATTTTATCAATACCGTAGATGTTTCTTCTTTTTGCAGCAATCATGGGAACCGTCGAGAATGTCTCCGATTTCAGAGCTTGGGTAGAAAATATTTTGTTAATTGCTCAATTGGAAGAACGTTCGTGGAAGTACCTATATGAGAGGTTTGGTTGGATAGTTAAGACTCATGGTAAGTGAAGTTTTTATTTGTACTTTTTTATTCCTTTGAGAATTATTTAACCCTTTCCTTTTGACAAGGTTTCTTGCTCGTGGAGTTTTTGCATCCGCGTCTGTTCCCAAGTTATCCCTGGCTCAGGCCCAGGAGATCATTTCAGGCTCTTCTTCCTCAAAGAGAAAAGCAGGTGGGTCAAGGACCTCGGGAGAAGAGGAGGAAGAGGAGGGCACTTTGGTCCATAGGTCACGCAGAATGAAGGTGGTCTTAGATGTCGAGTCTACACCTGTCATCGTGCCTGAAGTTGGACTTTCTGCCTCCGAGGATGCTTCTCCCTCTCCCATGCGTGAATCTGTTGGCCAATTGTTCCGTGAGGGCTTTGGTTATGTTGTTGATGAATCTCTCTTGGTTGTTTTCTCTCCAACTCTTAGAGAACCCCGTTCAACTGTTCCAGTTATTTCTCCTGCTCCCGTGGCTATTCCTTCTCCTATCGTTGCTCCCTCTCCTGTGGCTTTTTCAGCCCCTCAGCCTTCCTCACTCGTAACTCCTACATCTCTACCTACTTTCGTGCCTTCTGTTATAGAAGTAGGGTCTTCCAGCGGAGAGATGAGGCAGGTGATGATAGAAGTTCCAGCGGAGGGTAGTCTCTTTAAAAGTCTGGCCAGCCTGATGTGCGGTTGAAACCGTTGATAGGCCCGACAGAGAGAGCTAAGTTGGACAGCCACCGTTTCCTTACATGGGCTAATGAAATCGTGCATACTTCTTTAAAGGTAAAATGCATTTTCGTGTGTTCATTCTTATGCATGTATTTACCATATCTAATTGGCTTTCTTTTGCATATCAATTTTATTGGCACGGAGCTTATGAAAAGGATTTCTCATACAGAGCAGGAAGTGAAAGAATGGCGTGCGGAAGCAGATAAATGGAAGGAGAAGTATGAAAGCTTAAGGCTCGACATAGAGGCTGTAGAAGAAGAAAAATGTAACTTGGAGGAGCAAGTAAGGGTCATGACGGCAGAGTTGGCCGTGGAGAAGGCATCCTCTGATCAGGCAGACAAGGATAAGAGCGTCCTAGAGTCCTCATTCGCGGAGCAGCTGTCTCTTTCCTCTGAAGAGGTCAGGAGTTTGAAGGCCTTACTAGACCAAAAGGAGGAGTATTCGGGAGAATTAGTCCAATCCCTTACTCATACCCAGGAGGATCTCCGTAACTCTTTGGAGAAAGTTCAATTCCTGGAAAGGTCTTTCGCTCCTTTAAGGGCCTCTAATGATGTTGCCGTGACTGAGGGGGATGAACTATGATCTGAAGTTATGCTATGGGAGAAAGATTACGAAGCTCTTGAAGATAGGGCAGCTGTCGATGTTAGTTGGGCGTATATGAACTCTCGCCTCGATACATTGATTGAAATGAGCCGAGAAGGTTTCGACCTTTATGATGAAATTGCAAAAATCAAGGAGTCCATTGAGAAGGCTCAACAAGGTCAGAATCTCTCTTCACCTGAAGGTGAGGCTCTTGCTGCTCAAGTCTCTTCGTCCCAAGCCGCTCCTGCTCCTTCTGCCAGTGAAGTCAACCCCCCTCCTAAAGAAATTTAAGAAGTTGGTTCCTCCCTCTTTTTTTTTTCTTTTGTCTCAATTTGTGGTTACCTCAGTCCCATCGGGGGTAGATTTGGATCTCTTTAAAGTCCCCAAATGAAAACTTAGGGGCACCTCAATGTATAAAAATTCTA
>MDKI01051189.1:0-15638 GCA_005239505.1 Nicotiana paniculata | reverse complement strand
TATATATATATAAATATTAAATATTATTTATTTAAAAGCTATTTATATAAATTGACTAAAACCGACCGACTTCGGTCGGTATTTACATTAAATTAATTTAAAAAAAAATTTGAAATGGAAATACCGATCAATTTCGATCGGAAATGTGTGGTCAAACGGTCAAAAACTAACTTAAATATACCGACCGCAATTTCCGACCGAAGTCGGTCAAAAATCTTAATTTAGGTTGCCAACGGATGAGTTTCTTCCCCATTTTTCTCTTTTCTCTTTCTCTCACTCTTTCTTCCACATCCTGAACCCTTCCCACATCCCACACAAATCAACCCATCACTTCCTTCTCACCCAAAATCAAACCCCCTACTTCGTCTCTCCCCATCTCTGTTGGTCCCACCCCTGCCGCGCCACCATTACTCCTCCGCCACCACTGTCGCGCCACCCACTACCACGCTACTTTCAAAATCATACCCTCTCCTCTCTTTGAAGGTTAGTTATCTACATTTATTAATTTTAGTTATTTAAATTCTTTCAATTGTATAAACTTGGGTTTACAATTTGGGATTATTTCAATTTATTTACAATTCTTTAGATTTAGGGTTTACAAAATCATGAATTAGGGTTTATTAAACTATGATTTAGGACATATTGAATTATAAATTTAGGGTTTATTAATTATGATTAATAGTAAGTAAGTTAGTCTAATTGAATGGCTTAACTAATTCAATATTCTAGTAAGTAAATGTTGTACTTTGTAACTAAAGTTTATTATGTAACTTAATTCTATGTTTGTTCTTTATGTAGATGGAATATCGTAGTTGGATGTATAATATTAAATTATGATTTAGGGTTTATTAATTATGATTAATAGTTTGTGAGTTAGTCTAATTGAATGGCTTAACTAATTCAATATTCAAGTAAGTAAATATTGTACTTTGTAACTAAAGTTTGTTATGTAACTTAATTCTCTAAATTAATGTAAATTATGATTAATATAACATGTAAGTTGTTTGTTCTTTATGTAGATGAAATATCGTAGTTGGATGTATAATAGGAATTATCCTAATCGTTGGCTTTTGAGGGAGGAATTTATAGAAGGGGTTAAGGAATTTATTAGGCATGCAATGTCACTTGAACCGTTTCAGATTGGAGGGATGATTAGGTGTCTTTGTACGAAGTGAAAGTGTTTGAATTTTTTGGGTTCAGAGGATGTTAAGACTCATCTTTATAGAAAGGGGTTTATGGATCATTATTTTGTGTGGACTAGTCATGGAGAGGTTGATGGTACTGATAGTGTATTTCATAACATAGTTATTGGTGAAAGTAGTAGGTCGGTGGAGAAAATCGTTGAACATCCTAGATACCATGAAATGGTTGTGGATGCTTTTGGGATGTACTTCGATTTTAAAACCCATGAAAGGGTTGAACAACCTCCTATCGAAGAGGCAAAATATTTTTATGAACAGTTAGAGGTCGCTAGTCGTCTACTAAGGGAAGGGAGTGTGCACTCTCAGTTGTCTGTTTTGGTTAGATTATTAAGTATCAAATTAGATACCAATATTTCTCAAGCGGGAATGGATTCTTTCATTGGCCTTATGAGTGAACTAGTTGATCCAACTTGCAACATACCTGAAGATTTCTATAAGGTTAAAAGTTTGGTTTCTAAGTTAGGACTTTTGTCTATGAGAATCAATTGTTGTGAAGATGGTTGCATGTTGAATTATAATGGTGATGCAGATTTAGAAAGTTGTAAATTTTGTGAAAAACCTCGTTTTAAGCGGATTTCCAGCGGGAAGAACGTTGCTGTTAAGTCAACGCATTATTTACCTCTTATTCCTAGATTAAAGAGGTTGTACGCATTGATGAGTTCTGCTCCTCATATGAGATGACACTATGAAAATAGAAGGTCGTCCGGTGTTATGTGTCATCCTTCAGATGGGGAAGCTTGGATGCATTTTGATAGGATGTATCCGGATTATGCTAGTGAACCGAGGAATGTTCGGTAGGGTTTGTGTGCTGATGGTTTCACGCCATTTTCTGTTTCTGCAACGTCATATTCATGCTGGCCGATTTTTATTGTGCCGTAGAATCTTCCTCCTGAAATGTGTATGACTAGTCCATATATTTTTTTTAAAATGCGTAATCCATAGATTTTGATTGATGTATATTTGCAAGCTCTGATTGATGAGTTAAAACAATTGTGGTATGATGAAGTTGAGACATATAACATATCAACTAAGTAAAATTTCAACTTGCGCGCTAATTTAATGTGGACCATTAATGATTTTCCTACATATGGAATGTTGTCTAGGTGGATGACTGTTGGAAAGTTAGCATGTCCTTACTGCATGGAAAATGGTAAATCGTTCACTTTAAGACATGGCCGAATGAAGTCATGGTTTGATTATCATCGTCAGTTCTTGCCAGATGATCATGAGTTCAGAAGGATGAAGAACACATTCAAAAACAATACACGTGAACATGATTTGCCACCTCCATTTTGTCCAGTGAGGAAATTTGGGAGAGGGTTGAAAACTTCACTAAAGTTACCGATGCACTACCTTCTAGATTTCCTAGATACGGTGTTACCCATAACTGGACAACATAGAGCATATTTTGGGAGTTGCCATATGTAATGATCCGACTGGTCGTTTTGAGCATTTGCACTTTGCTCAGTAGTTTACAGGCCTGAGTAGATCTGTATGATGTATTTTTGACTTATGTGAATCATTGGTTTTGGTTTTCAGGTTATTCGGGACTGATTTGTAAGAATGATTCTCAACTAGGGAGCTTTAAATTTGAAAGAGTTGACCGAGTTTGACTTTTTAGTATTTGACCTCGGATTAAAATTTTAATTGTTCCGTTAGCTCCGTTGGGTAATTTTGGACTTAGTAGCATGTCCAGATCGTGATTTGGAGGTCCGTAGTTGAATTTGGCTTTAAATGGCGAAAGTTGGATTTTTTGGAAAGTTTGACCGAGAATGGACTTTTTGATATCGGGGTTGGATTTTAATTCCAAAAGTTGGAGCAGGCCCGTAATTTCAAATGTGACTTGTGTGCAAAATTTGAGGCCAATCGGATGTGATTTGATGGGTTTCGGCATCAGTTGTGGAAGTTTGAAGTTCGTTGATTTTTGGATTGAGGTGTGATTCGTCGTTTTGATGTTATTATGTGTGGTTTGAGGCCTCGAGTAAGTCCATTTTATATTATGGGACTTTTTGGTATGTTTGGAAGTGGTCCTGAGGGGCTCGGGTGAGTTTCAGATAGGTTTGGGTTGTGTTGCGCTCGTTGTTTTTATGTTTCGACGTTATTTCTTCAAGAATAAATGGTACTACATTAAGCAAATGTGCTCTAATTTCTGTTTTTATTGAAGCATTATATTCGTATCATAATCATGGAGCCATAGCAAAAAGAATCGTTGAATTTGGATATCGTATGAGGAGTTTATGGTTATTTTATTAAGAATTGGGTTGCCAGATTTTTCAGATCAATTACGAAATTGCCACTGACTTCGTATTTAAAACGCACTATTTTCAAATATTGAAACAACATATCTCCTTCAATATAAGGTCAAATGGAGCGATTCAAGAGCCTAACTTGACTAGAATTTCACAAGGAATCCATTGGAGGCATCAAAAGAGAGTTTTGAGATTATTTGGCACAAGAAACAAGGCAGAACAATGTTAAAACAAGGGTTTCATTCATTTAACATATTTTGAGTTGGGGAGCTCGGAATTGGAAAATTTTTGAGGCGATTTTCACTATATGAATTGGGTTTTGAGCCGTTCGTAGGTCACTACGAGCGTGACGGCATTTTTGGAGCATCGCTTGGCTTGCTCGGTATTGTAATTTGCTTGTTCGAGGTAAGTGTCCTTCCTAACTTTGTTGAGAGAATTTTTCTTCCTATTTGAAATTGTTTTCTACATGCGTGGGTGATACATATATGAGGTGATGAGCGTATACATATGTGCCGGGGTTAATCATGCTCTGGGGTAGATTATGTTATAATTATGTCTTGTAGAATTATGTGACCTTCTTGATTCATGCCTCACTTGACTTCCAGATAGTAAGAACGTAGTATTTTAAATGTTAGAAATCAAGACTTAGCCTATTATAACTTGATCAAATTTGATGGGATTCTAATAATACATTGATGTGTCTAATTCGGTCATCCCCATGCGTAATCATTAATACATTGCTACACCCGATCTTCTTGAGATACTAGATTCTATACTTGTGTTAGTGGATCATTTGTGAGATTTGTCGAAGTATTTGAATAATACAGTTCTTGAGGGTTTATTTAACCATTGTTGGCTTGAAAAGTTGTGATTGAGATTTGTTTGGAATATCCGTTAAAAACACTCCTCTTGATGTTATTTATGCTTCCTGCCTTGTTTGTCGTTGCTATACATATGCTTGGTAAGGAAGAATGTAAAGCACGAAGGGTGATGCCGTGCCATTGTTTGTACATTATCATGTGAGAGAGAGTGTAAAGCACAAAGGGTGATGCCGTGCCATATTATTGAGAGTAAAAACACGAAGGGTGATGCCGTTCCATGTTATGAGAGGGTAAAGCACGAAGGGTGATGCCGTGCCATTTTATCTATACTGTTATGCTTTTATATCATCGTAAGGTCATGGCACGATAGGTGTTTCCGTGCAGGCGAGGATGAGGGACATGCATTATGTTGTGATATCTGTTTTCCCGTGTATATATTTATGTCTTTACCTTGAGCTGTTATTGTCGAAATCTCATATCTGATGTGACTTGTTGCTATTGTTCTTTCATTTATCTCTATATCAATTGTTGTTGTGTCGCTTATCTCTTCTTCTTGTTTAACTTGCAAATATCATGCCTATTTTCCTGCTTTTACAATTACACTCAAGTCATATCTATTCTGTTGCACTTGGTACAAGCCTTCCACCATGCTAGTCATTCATGCCTCTACTTGTTAACTTGTAAAGATCATGTGCTTCCTTCTTATTTGTTATATCTGTACTTAGGCCTCCATCATGCTAGTTAGTTGAAGGTGATATTCCTTGTTTCCAATTGCTGTCATCACTCACATGCTTTCCGCCTAGTCTTTTACTGTTGCCCACATGTATATCCTCGTTCATTATAGCTACTTGTGTATTTCCTACTTTGTAATTCCTATTATCGGTATTTCTGTCATCCGGTTGGTTATGTTATACGTAAATTGGGTGAGGATGAGATAAAAGCACGAAGGGTGTTGCCGTGCAATTGACTTGATATATGAGTACATTCCTCATGCTAGGAAAGCTAAGAATTGACAGTTGTGGTTTATTGGTTTCATTCTAAGGAAAGGATTGGTCGAGGTATTTCAAGATGCCAGATTGTGATCTCTGTTAACACTCGGTTATTGCTTTGCGTATCCATTTTATGTATTCATATCTATTATATCGTAGTATAGTTCATCACTACTTTGACGAGGTTAGACAAAATACTTACCAGTACATGGGGTCGGTTGTACTGATACTACACTTATGAACATTGCGTACAGATTTTTGGAGCAGAGCTGCTGGTGATGTCGGGTGTTGAATCTGAAGATGCTCGTGCATTTTGGATATAGCTGCCACTTGTCCTTGGTAGCTTAGATTATGGTAATCTGTTTATGTAAATTTCAAACAGATTGTGTAATTATTTGTACCAGCTTTGTAAATTCCAAGTCTTAGAAGCTCATGAATCGTACTACCAGTTCTTGAGTCAATTTGTAAATGTTCAACTAATTCTTTACTATTTTCCTATAATCTCTTTTGGATTGTATTTTCTGTTAGTTGGCCTACCTAGCGGATCCAGTTAGGTGCCATCACGACCAGTCGTTTTTGGGTCGTGACATTATATTGGAGGGATAATCTTCTCCGACACAATCTTGATGTCATGCATATTGAGAAGAACTATTTTGACAAATTGTTCAACACAGTGATGGATGATAAGAATAAGACAAACGATAACCCGAAGGCTAGACTGGACTTACAAGAATATTGCAGGCGACCTGAATTGCATTTGCAGTCTGCGAACAATGGTAACGTGTTCAAGCCCAAGGCTAGATACACATTCACTTCGGAACAAAGAAGACAAATTTATGAGTGAGTTACAAACCTAAAGATGTCTGAGGGCTATGCTTCGAATCTGGGAAAATGTGCTGATACAGTTTAAGGAAAACTGACTCAAATGCAAAGTCATGACTGTCATATCTTCATAGAAACTGATGTCGCCCAAATTCACACCACTAATTGGGATTGTGAAACGGTCGATGCAATTATAATTTCCCAACGTGAGTCGGGGTCGATTCCTTGGAGAGCTTATATTGGATTAGGTATGTATCTATACTAAGTGTATGACGTGCCCAAAATGCTCTTCCACATATTTGGTTGTTTCTTTCTACTTCTAATTTTTATGATATACTTTGTAAATGAAAAGCTAAGGAATGATATTTTTGGTATTGTTGTTTTTCAAGTTTATAAAAGTTCTAGGGTCATGACTTCCACCTAGGTGGCTACCTAACGGGTTGATGACTTTAGAGAAGATTTGATTGATCGGGATGTAATATAGAAATCACACGCTATTATCCCACTCGATACCTCTTGATAGCTAGAGTGGTTTTGCCCAATTTGGATCTCTCAAGTCCAAACGGGTAATTCACAAAATAAGTGATAGATGCTCAGTCGGGTCTTACTATCTCTAGATTCGACCCTTTAATTGGGGCTATCAATTTCTTGAGTTCACCCCAATTCCTTGTTAGCTTAGTTTTCCTAGATTTAAGTCTCTCTTTCTCAAGTAGAGACTAGGTCAATTAGGCTTGAATCAATGTTTGCAACCATTGAAGCAAGAACGAGGGTAAATATCACTTACCCAATCACAAACATGCCCTAAATTAAACACCCATTAGGCACCACAATAGGGTTGGGTCACAACCCTAGCTAAGAAATTAGCTAATCATGGATAAAATTGAAGAAACGAAATAAGAAAATAAGATTAAACTCATAATAGATCATAGATGGAAGAAAATCTAATGTTAACATGATGAACTATTACAAATTTACCCAAAACAGTAAAGGAAAAATAACTATCAACTTTCTGCTGTTCAAACTTAACCTAAATTTGACAAAAAGATCTATTTATACCCAGCGTTCTGCGACCGCACAATTATGTGTGCGGTTCGCACTTTGAAGCTGTCTTGACATGATGGTCTTCTGCGGCCGCACATTTCTGGGTTGCGGCCGCACTTCTTCAGATTCTGCAGACCACACATTTCTGAGTGCGGCCGCGCTCTTGATCTTGGACTTGAAATGAGAGACTTCTGCGGACCGCACATTTCTAAGTGTGGCCGCACTCTTGAACTTTGCGGCCACACAATAATAGTGCGGTCCGCACTTCTTCATGGAACCAAAACACCATCTCTCTGAACCTCCTCTTCTGTGGCCGCACAATAATTGTGCGGTCAACACTTTCAACACGAATTCTATCACAGGTCCTTCATTGTCTGCGGCCGCACACAATATAGTGCGGTCCGCACTTTGCTCTTTTTTTCTTTGTTTTGGTCCTTGTCCAATTTTATTCCTTCTTAAGTAGATTTTCATTTCTTTGGCTCATTTCCCAATGTTCGTGCAAGAAATCACATTTCATTAGTTTCCAGGAATTTTAAGCATTTTTGAGCTAAAACGAAAGTAAAAAAGTGCAAACAAGTGTTCAAAATTCCTACTTATTAACTCCCCCAAACTTAAGCTTTTGCTTGTTCTCAAGCAATTAAGGTAATTCCCACCTCCACAAGAAAAGAGCTATTTCAGCTGGCCTAAGTTGAATCAAACACACATCAATTGGGACCAACAATTACCCACACACTCATGAGTTATCAACAAGCCTATGTTTTTACTGTTAAAGCACAAATAGCTCTAATGTGACGCTTGAGCATCAAGAGTTGACTTTATTCATCAAGGAAGTTCGCACTTTCATGTGGATCACTGTGGATCCCAAACTCTTCCTCCTATACTCTCCGTAAGCTCATCTCACTCAAGAATGAAGCACTCAATGCAATGATTCGAGAAAGGTTCGCTCATCACTCTCAAAAGAATGTCACAAGCCCGACTCTAAGTACCATATGCTTTCCCCTCATGTAGATCACCACTAATGTAATCTTACTCGGCTTGAAATCACGTAAGGCTTTTTCGGCATGTAATGAAGGCTTTTGGACTAAGGAGGGAAATATTGGAATGGAAGTTCATTCTTTCCTTTAGCACTCCATTTTCTCTTTTCGGCTCATACTTTGCTGACTCTTTGAGTTATTTTCTTTTTCATTAGGGGAACTAGAGAGACTTGACATCACTCTTTCTTGGTCATGCTATTCATATTCTCCTTCTTTGTTTTCTCCATGCTTTGCACTTTTTCTTTCTTTTGAATCTTTTCAACCCTTCACATTATTCACTTTCTTTTTGTGTTTTTATTTTGTTTTTTCTTTATTTTTCTTTGCCTTTCCTCTTCTTCATTTCGTTTATATTTTTGTGCCCTGATACCACTTTCAAACTCCTCATCTCTCCCCCAAACTTATGTTTTTGCCATTTGTTTCTCATGAGTGCTAAGGAAAGCTCGGGTGCCAAGAGATGGTCACTATAAAATGGGTAAATGCTTGTAACATGATTATTGAATGAACAAGACTTTAGGCTCAAAAGGGTTGAATAGGGATAATATCATTGGTGGGACATGGAAGGTTTCAAAACGGGTCAAGGAGAGCCTAAAATCACTTCTCAAGCCAAGCTAACTTAGAATTTCTCCTAGAAACACATTCGGGGCAAGTTTTAGGCCATTCACACGGGTACTTGGACTTGTAACAAAATATCTCACCTCTCACGCAACCGGATTGTTAAAGAGAATAGAGTTGACGGCCCACAACAACCGCATTCAAGATTGAAAATTGCTAATGGTTCAACTAAACCACCCGATGATTGCCTAAGTCTACACAAGAATCACAAGGTCACTAACTAGAGCCATTTCTTTCCAAAAACTTGTTTTTAACCATAAGCGTGTAGTTAAGTGTGTTGGTACAAAGTGAAGCATGCTTGACCCCTTTTTTTCATTAACACTACTGTTTCTACCTTAACATAAAAAACGGACTCAATCCCTTAAGAAGGTTGTCACGCCATCCATCGTTGGGAAGAGCCACCCGGTTCACACAAAACCCACCTTTGGAAAGAACCATTGCATTAAGAAAATCAAAGGCTTATTGCTCACTTAAACATAAAAAGAAGCTACCAAGTCAAAAAGAAGCTATTAAAGTAAATAAGAAGCTAGGCTATTAAGAAAACAAAATGAAGAAGCTATGAAATAAACTACTGAAAGTAAGGCAAATGAATATACAATCCGAGGGAAATAGAATATATACATCAAAAGAGAGAGAGGGGAATATATACATAACGAAAGAGAAAATAAAGATAAAATAAAAAGTGTACTAAATTTATTACAGGCCAATATCATCAAATGTCATCAAATCAAACCAAAATAGACCACCCCCTGAATAAAAACAAGCATTGTCCTCAATGCTTAGAAAAATCAAAATAAGGGAGGATAGAGAGTAAAGAAAGATCCATATATGGTCTCAGGGTGACTGGCAACATCACCACCCTCGGGCTCCTCCAACTGAATCTCATCATCCTCTGGCTGGGGAACAACGAGGTTGGCAAACATCTGAAGTATCTCCTCAGCAGTGTGGGCAACAAGGTCTGGCTCGTCAGACTGGCCAACTGGTGCCTTTGCTGAAGATGTTGTTGGGTCTGCTGGTACTGATGGATCTATCTCCATGAGTAGGTCAAATGGTAAATCACCAGCTACTGCAATCTTTTTCACCTCCTTTCTCAATCTCTCCACTGATATCTTCGAAGCCTGGGATTTCCTCATCTTCTTGACCTGTTTGACCAACTTCTGAATGGCTCCCCCATGTGCCACCAATGTATCCATAATGGTCTTCTGGTTCTCCAGAATCTTCTTCAATTCTCCATCCACTGTCAGAGGGACCTGTGGTACTACTGGGGTAGAAGACTGTGCTGCAACATCACTGGATATGTCAGACAACTTAGAAGTGGTTGTCTGCATCCAGTTGTGGATAAGTGGAAGAGGCCGACACTAGTTGTAACGACCCGGTCCGTCGTTACGTAAAAACCTACATTATAATGACTATTCTTGACTAGTCATGGGTTGGTTATACTATTATTGATGCGTTAGAGTTGGTAGGCTTGAAATCAAAATGGTTATAGTGAGAGTTTAACCACTTAGCCCTTAAAAATAGCCTTATAATGGGAAAAGTCAATTGAGAGTTTACTTATTGGTAAACGACCTCGGAATGTGGATTCTATAACTCGAATAGATTCGTTAGGTGATTTGGGACTTAGGAGTGCGTCCGGAATAATTTTGTGATGTCTGGTGTAGAGTTAGGCTTGAATTGGCGAAATTAGTTTTCGACGATTTTCAGTCGACAGTGGAAAATAGGCTATCGAGGTCGGAATGGAATTCCGGAAGTTGGAACAGGTTCATAATATCATTTTGGATATGTCTGCAAAATTTCAGGTTAATCGGAGGTTTTGGATGGTTTCGGCATCATTGGTAGATTTTAGAAATTTCAAAGTTCTTAGGCTTGAATCCGATGTAAATTTGGTGTTTTGATGTTAGTTTTGGTGTTTTGAGAGTGCAACTAAGTTTGAATGATATTATGGGATGTGTTGGTAACTTTGGTTGAGGTCTCGAGGGGCTCGAGATTTATTTTGGGTGATTAACGGGCATTATTGGACTGAAAAACACTGCTGTTTCTGGTGTTTTCACAGCTGAAGGTTGTTCACTGCGATCGCGTAGGTAGGTGTGCGATCGCGTAGGGTTAAAATGGACCAGGGTGAATTTTTTCAGTGCGATCGCAGAAAAAGGGTCGCGATCGCGTAGCTTTGGGGGTCAGTTTAGGAGGTTCTCCGAGTTGGCCCGTTATGCTATCTGGCTAGTTCCCACAGATAGGGAGAGAATCAGGAGGTTCGTTGATGGTCTTACTTATCATCTTTGGGTTTTTCTGACTAGGGAGAGGGTATCCGGTGCTTATTTTGAGGAGGTGGTTGACATTGCCAGAGAGATTGAGTCGGTACGCCGCTAAGAGCGGATTGAGAGGGAGGCCAAGAGGTCTCGAGGATCTGGAAGTTTTGGTGGGGTTCCTTCAGGAGGGCAGCCTCAGCCCGGCGGAGGCCGTCTATTCAGGCAGGCTCAGCCAAGTCGCTCAGGTTATCGTGGTGGATCGGTTGGTCACGATCCTCATAGTTCGCATCAGGCGCAACCATCTTTTAGTACCTTGCCAGCTCAGAGTTCATCTTGGTCACCATCGGTTCAGAATTCATCTATGTCTGGTTCTTCCAGCGGTTATCCCGGTGCTAGGGGTTCCCTTCAGTCCCTAGTGCCATTCCACGAGAGAGGTTTCTTTGAGTGTGGAGATGTGGGCCATATTAAGAGGTTTTGCCCTCTTCTTACGAGAGGTACTTATCAGCAGAGGAGTCAACCCGCGGTTTCAGAATTGGTAGCTGCACCGCCCGCCCTGGCAGCTAGAGGTAGGGGTCAGGAAGCTAGGGGTCGCCCAAGAGGGGAAGGTCGATCTGGTTGTGATCAGGCCTGATTTTATGCATTCCCGGCCAGACCGGATGAGGTGGCTTCTGATGCCGTAACCCCAGGTATTATTTCAGTCTATCATGAGAAGCTTAAGTTTTTTTTAATTGATTCCGGTTTTTCATATTCGCATGTTCATCATGAGTTAGCCCATTCTCTGGACACACTCGTGAATCTGTTGTTACATATGTTATGTGCTCGCCCCTTGTGGGTGATGTTGTTGTTACGGACCGCGTGTGTCGGTTGTGTGTGGTACCTATTGGTGGTCTGGAGACCCGGGTGTGTGCATGGTAAGGTTATCGACGGTTGATGGCTTTTGGAACAACCATTGGCATGTTCGAGGATGAACGATTGTTCAAGAGGGGGAGAATGTAACGATCCGGTCCGTCGTTACGTAAAAAACCTACATTATAATTACTATTCTTGACTGGTCATGGGTTGGTTATACTGTTATTGATGCGTTAGAGTTGGTAGGCTTGAAATCAAAATGGTTGTAGTGAGAGTTTAGCCACTTAGCCCTTAAAAATAGCCTTATAATGGGAAAAGTCAACTGAGAGTTTACTTATTGGTAAACGACCTCGGAATGCGGATTCTATAACTTGAATAGCTTCTTTAGGTGATTTGAGACTCAGGAGTGTGTCCGGAATAATTTTGTGATATCCGGTGTAGAGTTAGGCTTGAATTGACGAAAGTTAGTTTTCGGCGATTTCCGGTCGGCAGTGGAAAATAGGCTATCGAGGTCGGAATGGAATTCCGGAAGTTGGAACAGGTTCATAATATCATTTTGGATATGTCTGCAAAATTTCAGGTTAATCGGAGGTTTTGGATGGTTTCGGCATCATTGGTGGATTTTAGAAATTTCAAAGTTCTTAGGCTTGAATCCGATGTAAATTTGGTGTTTTGATGTTAGTTTTGGTGTTTTGAGAGTGAAACTAAGTTTGAATGATATTATGGGATATGTTGGTAACTTTGGTTGAGGTCTCGAGGGGCTCGAGATTTATTTCGGGTGATTAACGTGCATTATTGGACTGAAAAACACTGCTGTTTCTGGTGTTTTCACAGCTGAAGGTTGTTCACTGCGATCGCGTAGGTAGGTGTGAGATCGCGTAGGGTTAAAATGGACCAGGGTGAATTTTTTCAGTGCGATCGCAGAAAAAGGGTCGCGATCGCGTAGCTTTGGGAGTCAGTTCAGTGCGATCACGTGGGGTTCATCGCGATCGCGTAGAGGAAAACCAGGCGCGTGGGGGTGAGGTCAATTGGTCTTCGCGATTGCGTGCATTGGGTTTCGATCGTGTGAGGTTGGACTGCTGCGAACCGCGATCGCGTGGTTAAGTTTGCGATCGCGGAGAGAAAATCACTGGGCATATTTAAATGAACCCTTCCGCGACTTAAACCTTATTTTACACCATTGTTGGGCTGAAGAGAGCTTTTTGAACGAATTTAGAAGGAGAAAATCAGAGGGTTGCTTAGAGGTAAGTAATTTGATTATTAAAACTCGTTTATGGTGATTATAGACCATAATCTCAGCATTTAATTCATGAAAAACAGTAGAAAAATGGGATTTTGGGGCTTGAGAATAAGAGACCTTTAGGGGTCGATTTGAGGGGTCAAACGGACTCCGATTTTGGTGTTCTTTATATGTACGGAATCGTGGGAGGACGAAGACCACTTATCTGTAAAAATTTCTGAGTTTCGGCATGTGGGCCTGGGGGTCGGGTTTTGACTAAATTCGGGTTTTTGAGCTAAATTGATATTTTTCTATTGGGATTCACACCTTAAGCATACTTTTATGATAAGAACCTGAACTTGGTAGATTTGGAGCACTCAGAGGCCGGATTTAGAGGCAAAGGCATTGCGGAATAGTTTTTAGCCGATTTTGAGGTAAGTAACGTTTCCAAACTTGGTTCTGAGGGTTCGAAACCCCGAGCTAAATTATTTATGACTATTGTTGAGGTGACGCACATGCCAAGTGACGGGTGTGAGGGCGTGCACCGGGTATTTGTGGCCTGGCTTATCCCATGGCCCCGCTTAGTGATTATTCCGTGATGGTAATTGTGCATCTATTAATGTGGTAATTGTGAACATGTTAGAAATCATGTTAAGTATAAATGTTAGGCTTCACGCCGGAAAAGCTAAGACCCGAGTGGTCGTATATTGCTGTCTCATGTTGCGATTATTTGATGTCATATACTCAGTCCTGTTATAGCATATCATTTCATATCTCAGTCTCAGTGTTGTTAATTACATGCATATTTATCATTGTTTCGGGCTGATAGAGGCATTTGGGATCCATGTGAGTGAGACTGAAGAGTAACGATTGAGTGAGGCCGAGAGCCTGTTATTGAGATAGTTATGAGAATGGACTGCACACTGCAGTGATAGTTAAATCATGCCTTCGTTGGCTTGATATGGCGCTTGGGCCACTAGGGCCCTTCCTGAGTCTTTACACCCCCAGTGAGCGCAGTGATGAGGGATGGATATTCCCTGGGCATGGATCTTGTCCGAAGTGATGAGGGATGGATATTCCCTGGGCATGGATCTTGTCCGAAGTGATGAGGGATGGATCTTCCCTGGGCATGGATCTTGTCCGAAGTGATGAGGGATGGATCTTCCCTGAGCATGGATCTTGTCCGAAGCTGAGGTTATGAGAGGGATGGATCTTCCCTGGATATGGAAATTGTCCGAGTGTTGTATTTCGGAGATGGATCTTCTCTGTGGGGGCTGGATTGGCCTTTTTCCTCAGTACATAGTGACCACGGTCGCCAATGTTTATGCATATTCCGGGATGGAACTTCCCTGGGCCTGAGAGCCATATATAGTACTGAGTGGACTACTGTGGGAGAGCTGTGAGCACTATGTGCATATCCATACTGGTTTCATAACATATATTTTATGATGGCATGTAGAGTATATTGGCATACTGACATATTTACTCATCCTGATAAACAGTTAGCATGTCTAAATTCTGTATATTATTTATGGTAACATAATTGAGGTTTTGTCCGTCACTACCTCTCAGCCCATAGTTTGGGTTCGTTACTTCTGAGTTGGTGTATTCACATTACCCTCTTCACCTTGTGTGCAGATCTAGGTACATCGGGACCCGGTAGCGGATTTTGAGCAATAGTCAGAGTTTCTAGTGGAGTTGTCGAGGTAGCAGCTGGCGATCGCGAACTCGCCTTCTCCTTCTTTATTCCACCTATTGCATTTAGGTTGAGACAATGTTGTGCATTTATCCTTTTCTTTGCTTATGTTTTAGTAGCTCATGACTGAGTGACACCAGATCCAGGGATTGGAGGTTTAAATTTAGTTTTCAAATATTGTTTTTAAATTTCAGATTTTTAGTTTTATTAATAAATTCGTTTAAAAATCAAATTTTATTTCTGGGAATTGAATTTAGCTTAGTTAAATAAGGAGGCTTGCCTGGTTCCACGACAGGCACCATCACGACTCCGAAATTGGGTCGAGACACTAGCACTGATGCTGATGGTATAGAAGATGCAGGTGGTGGCATGTCATCTGTCTCGATGGAAACCGGCTGCTGTAGAAGACCTAAGAGCTATGGAAATCTCAGTCGCTAATTGTGTAACCACCGATCGCACGGTGGTAGTTGCCTTACCCTTGAACTTTGGGTTGTCCGCACCTTGAAGGGAATACTATGAGAAGGGATTCTTGACCCTCAATTTTGTATCAAAACTCCTCGGCTCCACCTTTGCATCATTGGAATATTCTGTGAGGGTGTTGGGATATGGGTAGGAGCTTTCACCTTTTTAGATATCCACTATCATATTGGTTGACATGATGGCAACCACATTGATCGGGTAACCGACAATAATAGATGCCACCAGAACTGCTCGGGGGATTGGAAGATTGTTCTCATTCAAGTTTGGGTCATTACGGCTACATACAAATGTTTGCCACCCTTTTGGTTCAAAACTTAGTGTTACACCCCATGTTTTCGTACGTGAGAGTACATCGTAAGTCAATTGATGTAAGCTCAA
>ML302720.1:0-47524 GCA_005239505.1 Nicotiana paniculata | reverse complement strand
CATAGTTTAACATGTTATATGTCTTACATTTTATGTGCGTTAATGATAAAAACACACTTTTTAGGAGCATAATGGAGTCAATTTCATAAGTAGGTGAATTGGAGATGGAAGCCGAGCTAAATGGATGCAAAAACGTCGAAAATAAGCTCAAGAGGAGAAGAGGAGTGCACCGGGCTATAGCCAGGACTTAGAGCCAAAATGTCAGGCCTGGCCTGACCTTATCCAGGCCTTAGAGCCAAAACGCTAGGCCTGGCCTAGCTTTATCCAGGCCTTAGAGCCAAAATGCCAGGCCTGGCCTGGCGTTATCCAGGCCTGGCCTGGCTTTATCCAGGCCTTAGAGCCAAAACGCATGGTCTCCTGGTTCTGGTCAATTTCGAGTTTTGACGAGTTTAAGTGTTTCCCGGTTGAAATAGAAGTCTCCTACACGTTTAGGGTTTGTCCTAAACTTATAAATAGACCCCAAAAACACAACTTAGAGAGATATTCGATTAGAGTAAGCCATTGAAGAGAAGGAAAACATCGATTTATACAGATTTTCTTCATTACTTTGTAGTTTAATTATGCAAGTTATTTTAGATTTTTTTCTTATGAACATGTTTAGGTAACTTCTTTAATCTAGGGTTTTGGTAAAACCCGTTGTNATAGAGTGTTCATGATTGATAAAGACAACTAATCAAGCTATATAAAGTATCCGAGAAGTAAATTCACCGACGGGGGAAACCATAACCTTAGATCTTTATTACAATTGTTTACACCTTAGCGTAGTTAATCTTTAGTGTTAGTAATTTAAATAACATCAAGTGACGGTTGAGTATTCTAACAGCTTGCTTGATACGTAAATTCCTTGTGGGATCGACTCTGGGCATAATAACTCGGGTTATATTTGCAACGCCCGCTTAGTCTTTTATAAAACATAGTTGAGCGTGATCAGGCTGGCCCCTGGGCTCTTACGCATCTGGATCGATACGACCTTCAGTGTGCTGTCCACTTAGGCTCTTATGCATTTGGCCCTTAGACGCTTTAGTTAACCGTTTTGGGCTTAGTCTTCCCGTCGGATTTGACTCTAGCTCATCGGCCCTAAGGAATTTTGGGTCGGTACGACCTGTAGTTGGCGATTTAGTCTCTTACGTATTTGGCCCTTTGGCGCTTTAGTTAACCGTTTCGGGCTCAGTCCTCGAGTCGGATTTGACTTGAGCTCATTGTCCCATAGGTTTTTAAATCGTCTCTGAGGTATTTTAGATTGGTACGACCTGTAGCTGACGACTTAGGCTCATACGCGTTAGGTCGGTACGACCTTTGGTGTAGTCAGCGACTCGGGCTCTTATGCATTAGGTCAGTACAAACTTTAGTGTAGCTGGTGACTTGGGCTGTTACGCTTTAGGTCAGTACGACCCTTAACCAATTTTTTCAAATTTCTTTCGATGTAATTGGAGGCCTGTGATTTTATGGCGATAGTCAGACGTTTGTGAATCGCGTTAGTTTGGCCGGAGCCTTATGATTAGGGTATGACAAACTTTATATATATCCTTGACTTTGATATCAAAATTATGAGTTTTTAAGGTCTTATGAGTCAGTATAGTTTTGATGTTGCCTCATGGAGGGCTTATGAGTTTTAAATTACCAGCCCTGAGGTCTTATTGGTATGAGTTGACTGTCGAGGATAGTGCCTGAGCTAGAGTTGATATTGCCTTATGGAGGGCTTATGTTGTTGATGTTGCCTCGTGGAGGGCTTATGCATTTGAAGTTGCCGGCCCTAAGGTCTTACACCTTCGTATTAGAAAGCTTGATGAGCCGACAGTCGAGGGCAATTCCCGAGTCGGAGTTGGTATTGCCTCATGGAGGGCTTCTGTGCTTGAAGTTGCCGGCCCTGAGGTTTTATGGATTTGAGTTTTTGGTGACTCGACGGGATGACTGTCGAGGACAACTCCCGAGTGGCCGGTGAATTTTCGGCCCTGGCGCCTCTTCTTGTAAAAGTAGCAAACTTTTTTCTGATGCGCGAAGTGTTTTGATGATAAAAGATTCTTCTCTAATTACTGGGTACAAGTATACACATTTTTACCATCGAGGGTTCGATTGTTCTATGTGGACACGGTTCATTCGACCATTTGGTGGTAAATCATTCTCCTGTCGAGACCCTCTTTGGCATATTTTAGTGATCTCCCGGGGGGATGCCCCCCAATATTTGAGGTTGATCGGAGATGTATATGGTAAAACCAGGAAGGCTCAATTTTCAAGGCTCCTGCAACATTCCAAGCCTCGACCTTGACTGTATGGGAGATGAATCTGAAGCCTAACCCTGAGGTGCACTCCTAGAGGAAGCATTCCGAGGGATCGAGGTACCGTGGGGCGGGGTAAAATTTGAAGATCATCATAAAAAGGCGGGAAACTCCTAAAAGGCACATGATTAAAGTTGACAATGTGCACAAAACAGTACAAACTCGTACCGTGGCATTAAATGGCTGTACAAGCAATCTCTCTTTGCATTAATTACACATGTACTATGTTGGGATCCCCCACATATATAAAGGGGACCCTTGTCACTTTCTATGATATATGATATTCAAACAAGAACAACCTCTTCTCTCTAACAAAAACATTATCCACAAATTGTCTCATTAAATTATTGCTTCTAATTTATTGTGTTCTTGAGTTATCCTTCATTTATTGCTTATTATTGATCGTAAATAGGCCAAACTTAAGGAATTAAATATTATAACACTGTCATCGATTGCCCCTAGCCAAGCTTCTCAAGCTCGACCTTGAAGCCTGCCCGACAACCCTCGAGACTGGCCTCTTCGGAGCCTGGTTTGCGTAATCTAGTTCTTTTCGTACTAATTTCATTTTTTTCGCTTCAAACTCAACATCTACTGCCTAAACAACCAGTATGGAAATAGATCACATATTTTTAGAATCACGTAATCAAATATAATTGTAATTACCATTTTCAAGGTAAACATGAAAGAAGCCTTGACTACTTGGTGAGTTCTCCTCAGGTAGCATATGGGTGTTGCCTCGTTAAAAACATCGTCGGTAAAACCCATTTGTCATAAAATTTGACATGAGGCAAAAAGAGCACAACGCATGCTTTAAAACCTAAGGCCTTCGAACTGGAGAGTGCTCCGATTATTTTCAATCGAACATCTGCACATAGGTTAGTGTACCTTAAATGTGGTGGCACTCCAGCCTCGATATGCTTTAGTTACTCGTTCCAAGGACGCGGCAAGACCTTAAGTCGTTCATCGAGGCTGTAGTTTGTGATTGCTTACTCGGCTACTTGCTTGTTTTTTTCCTCCTTCGACATAGAAGGTGTCGGCGTCGGCGCCACGTCGTACACTGTGAACATTTCTTTTGCCGCGTGTTGTTCACCGTATACCATTTTTATTCTATCGTTCGTGGGTAAGTTCATTATTTGATGAAGGGTTGATGGTACTACCCTCATACTGTGAATCCATGGCCTTCCGAGCAATGCGTTGTATCTCATGCCGCCTTCAATGACATGAAACATGGTGTTTTTAGTTGTACTGGCCACACTAACTGTGAGGGTTATTTCCCCTTTCATTGTTTCACTCGCCATGTTGAGTACGTTGAGGACATGGGAGGTGGGTACGATCTGGTGGAGCAAATCGAGTTGCTCTACTACCCTCGAAAAAATTATGTTGGCTGAGCTACCTGGATACACGAGCACACGTTTAATTTGATATTTATTCAAAAGAAAGAAATTACCAGTGCATCATTGTGAGGTTGAGACAAGGTCTCGATGTCCTCTTTGCTGAATGAAAGAGCATCTTCATGCATATGGCTACGATTTCGCTTTTCCCTGATGATGAATACTTTTATTCGTTTGAAAATGGGTCAATCGGGAGGTCGACTCCTCCAATAATCATGTGGATGACGTGACGCGGTTCTCCTGTTTTATTTTTCTTGTTTGTATCTCTTTCCCGGAATTTTTTTGGCTCGGTCACTGAGGAACCCTCAAAGGTGCCCTTTGCTAATCAGCCAGGCCACCTTTTCTCGGAGTTGTCTGCAGTCCTCAGTCCTATGGCCGTGTGTATCGTGAAATTCGCTTATCAGGTTGGGGTTCCTTTGAGAAGGATCTGATAGCACGATTCATGACCACCTGGTGTCTTTGATTTTACCTTTGGCTGATACTATATCTGATGCATCAATGTTGAAATTGTACTCAGATAGCTGAGGTGCTTCTATCGGCCTTGTGTGCCTGTCGAACCTTGCTTTGTTTACGAGTCCCCGAGGATTTTGGCCTCGATCCATCCTTTGATCATTTCGAGGTATGTTGCGCCTCGGGATTTTTCTTTGATTCTCTATGTATGGTTGATACCTTTCTTTGCTTAGCCTTGGCTCTCTATCTCTCTGGAAGCCTCTATTCCTTTGCTAAGACTCTACTAGGATACACCGAGCCTGAGGGGTTTTCCAATTGGTTGTCCTCGACCATGATCTTCTATTGATACATGTTGTGTACATCCGCCCAAACAACAACGGGGTACTTAGCCAAAAGTTCTTCTAGTGGATGTTTTAACCTTGAGAGTGGGCCCCACTTTAGGGATTACTTAGCCAAAAATTCTCATCAATTGATTTTTGAGTTTCATTTTACTTGCTTCCATGTGGGTTCAAGAGTTTATCCCAAAATATATTAATTAATTACGAATTTCTCAATTAACTTGGTAATTCCACACTAATCCAATAATTAACCAATTACCCACATAATTATGAATTATCTAAAATTACTTAAAATACTCCTTACTTTTAACACACTTTATACACCTTACTATGATGGTTATATGGTACCTTGTATGGCACTAGTCAACATATACCGTGTATTATATAGCTTGGACCGTATTATCTCAAATTGCCAAACATCGACGAAACTCATCTTCTTCGATTTGCTTACCCTCTCATCTTCACGAATTTACTTTTGTTTGAAATAAAGCAATACCTATAATCTCAAGATAATCTCATTCCCGGACTTACGTCGATTAAATTACGATGAAACTTTAACGTACGAAAATGCGGAATGTAACATCTCATTTCCAAGCTTATATCGATTTACTTATGGCATAGTTCAACGTACGAAAACATGTGGTGTAACACAACTCTTCCAACTTAAAGCTTCTAAATCAAGAGTCATTCTTCCAAATCAATCCCGAACCACTTGAAAACAAAAACCGACCATACACTCAAGTCATAATACATCATATGGAGCTATTTAAAGTCTCAACCCACCAAATGGAACACTAAAGCTCAAAACGACTAGTTGTGTAGTTACATTCTCCCACACATAAACATACGTTTATCCTCGAACATGCCAAAAGTCATTCTGAAGCCATCAAACACTGTATAAACTTTCCATAAACACACCCAAGAGTGATCGCACATCACCTCCATCTATAGAATCTCGTTATGACAACCTAGCTAAAGGTTCTTTCTTTAACCTAATATATCAATCATAGACCCAAATTACAACATTCGAAATAATAATATAATCTGATTCTTGCATATGCATATCATATTAATCTCAACTAGATGTATTCAATCATAAATATATCTCCTAGATATAATCATGCGATGTAACCCATCAATTATATGTTCGTAGCATTATCAATCACCACAATAGCTGCCTGTTACCAACCCCGGCACAAGTAACATACCTCATATTAAATATAACCTTTTCTCAACCTTGACAACACTGTTAATGATGTAAAAAACATGTAGAAAGTCATAACCACTCACTCGATAGAAGTTATTCAATCGACGAGCCACACCAAATTCCACCTAGTCACCTACGCTACAATATGTACCCGAAAACAACTCGAATATAGCTAAAGATGGAAAGAGAACCAAATGAGAGAACCACCCAACAAGCCCAGCGAATACAACCACAAAGCACAATGCTATAAACCCATCTCATAAGCACAATGCTTAACACCCCAGAAGCCATCTCGCTCGATTCTCGCTGCAAGGCCCAAACAGAACCACATCATGTGTATGAATAGTCAAGTAGTCTCACAAAATAGCGGATGACCACTCGATAAGCTGGGCGGCAAAGCAAGTTTGTAAGCCACCTCTCCAACTCTCTGAAGCACCTCAAAAGGCCCAATGAACCGGGGACTCAACTTTCCCCTCTTCCCGAACCGCATAACACCCTTCCGGTCTGCATAACTCTTCCCGCACATTCCGGTCTGCATAACTCTTCTTCCTAGACTGCGCCATGCGAAGCTGCTCCTGAATCAACTTTCCCTTATCCAACGCATCATGTACCAAGTTTGTGCTCAATAGCCTAGCCTCACCCGGCTCAAACCAACCAACCGGAGGTCTACACCTCCTACCATATAAAACCTCATACGGAGCCATCTGGATACTCGACTGACAACTGCTATTATATGAAAACTCCATGAGTGGCAGAAACTCATCCCATGAACACCCGAAATCAATGACACAAGCACACAGCATGTCCTCCAGAATCTAAATAGTGCGCTCGGACTGCCCGTCCGTCTGAGGATAAAAAACGATGCTCAATTCGACCTGAGTACCAAACTCTCTCTACATGGTCCTCCAAAACTGCGATGTGAACTAGGTTCCTCTGTCATAAATGATAGAAACTGGAACACCATGTACCGAACAACCTCCCTGATGTAAATCTCAGCTAACCACTCCGAAGAATAGGTAGTACCAACATGAATGAAGTGCGCGGAAAATGAGAAAGCTTTACACCAGCAGTTCCACATTAACAAAAATCATGCCAATACATATCTGAACTCATCCCGAGGCCCTCGGGACCTCTGCCAAAAGTACCAAAAAGTCATAAATGATCACCCGGACTTAGCCTAGCCATCAGAACACCCAAAATAACACTGAAATATCAAATCAACCCATGATTCACGCCTAAGGATTTTCAAACTTCCAAAAACCACCCACTATGCCGAAACTACCCAAAACTCATCCGAATGATCTGAAAATTTGCACACACATCCTAAATGATGCTGCGAATCTGTTCCAAATTTTGGAATTCCATTCCGACCCCGATAGCTAATTTTCCACTGCCGACCAGAAATTGCCAAAAGCTCAATTTCGCCAATTCAAGCCTAATTCTACTCCGGACCTCTAAACCGCATCCCAAACATTCCTAAGTCACAAACCACCTAACGAAGTTTTTCGATCCATAAAATCCAAAATCTGAGTTCGTTTACCCAATAGTCAACTTCATGTTGACTTTCCTAACTATAAGGCTAACTTGAGAGATTAAGTGTCTCAATTGTCACCACGGCCACTCCGAACCCGAACCAACTGACCCAAAACATCATCAATAGGCTAAGCAATACATGATAAGGCAGAAATAGGGAAACATGGCTTATCTCACGGAACGACCGGTCGGGTCGTTACATTCTTCCCTTTTTAAACAAACGTTCGTCCTCGAACGGGTCTAGAAACATACCTGGGGTCTCAAATAGGTGAGGATATCTGTTCCACATCTCCCTCTCGGTCTCCCAGGTGGCCTCCTCCGCCGGCTGCCCTCTCCACTGCACCTTCACTGAAGCTATATCCTTAAATCTCAACCTCCTAACCTGACGCCCCAAAATAGTCGTTGGCTCAACCTCATAAGACATATCACCCTCTAGTTGAACTGAGCTGAAGTCCAAGACATGAGGCGGGCCACCAACATACTTCTGGAGCATGACAACATAAAATACCGGATCACCACTCGATAAGCTGGGCGGCGAAGCAAGTCTGTAAGCCACCTCTCCAACTCTCTAAAGCACCTCAAAAGGCCCAATGAACCGGGGACTCAACTTGCCCCTCTTCCCGAACCGCATAACACCCTTCTTAGGTGACACCTTCAGTAGTACCTTCTCCCCAACCACAAAAGACGCGTCCCGCACCTTCCGGTCTGCATAACTCTTCTACCTAGACTGCACCATGCGAAGCTGCTCCTGAATCAACTTCCCCTTATCCAACGCATCTTGTACCAAGTTTGTGCTCAATAACCTGGCCTCACCCGGCTCAAACCAACCAACCGGAGATCTACACCTCCTACCATATAAAACCTCATACGGAGCCATCTGAATACTCGACTGATAACTGTTATTCTATGAAAACTCCATGAGTTGCAGAAACTCATTCCATGAACCCCCGAAATCAATGACACAAGCACACAACATGTCCTCCAAAATCTAAATAGTGCGGTCGGACTGCCCGTCCATCTAAGGATGAAAAACAGTGCTCAATTCGACCTGAGTACCAAACTCTCTCTACACGGTCCTCTAAAACTGTGATGTGAACTGGGTACCTCTGTCATAAATCATATAAACTGGAACACCATGCATCCGGACAACCTCCCTGATAAAAATCTCAGCTAACCACTCCGAAGAATAGGTAGTACCAACATGAATGAAGTGCACGGACTTCGTCAGCCGGTCCACAATAACCCATATAGCATCGAACTTCCTCGAAGTCCGTGGGAGCCCAACTTCAAAGTCCATGGTGATCCGCTCCCACTTTCACTCCGGAATATCCAACCTCTGATGCAATCCACCTAGCCTCTAGGTCTCATACTTGACCTTCTGACAGTTGAGACACCGAGCTTCAAACTCAACAATATCTTTCTTCATTCGCCTCCTCCAGTAATGCTTCCTTAGATCCTGATACATCTTCGCAACACCTGGATGGATGGAATACCGCGAGTTGTGGGCCTCTGCTAGAATCAACCCTCGAAGCCTATCCATTTTGGTCACACAAATCTGAGCCTGCATCCTCAGAACCCCATCATCACCAATAACTACAGCCCTAGTACAACCTCGTCGGACCCTGTCCTGAAGAACGAGATAGTGTGGGTCATCATACAGGCGATCTCTGATCCAGTCATAAACAGAAGACCTGGAGGCTACACAAGCCAAAACCAGGAGGGGCTATGATACATCCAATCTCACCAACTGGCCCGCTAGAGCCTGAACATCAAGTGCTAATCGTCTCTCTACTGTTGGAAGATATGCTAGACTCCCCAAACTCTATGCTCTGCGACTCAAGGCTTCGGCCACTACACTGGCATTCCACGGATGGTATAGAATAGTGATATCATAGTCCTTGAGAAGCTCCAACCATATCCTCTACCGTAAATTTAGATCCCTCTTCTTAAAGAAGATTGTGCAAACTATGGTGGTCAGTGAAAATCTCATAATGCACCCTATACAAATAATGACGCCAAATCTTCAAGGCATGGACAATGGCTACTAGCTCAAGATCATGCACTGGATAATTATTCTCTTGCACGTTCAACTATCTGGACGTGTAGGCAATCACCCTACCGTTCTGCATCAATACTTCTCCAAGGAAAACTCTCGAGGCATCACAATAAACTTAATAAGAACCTGAACCCTTAGGCAAAACCAAAACTGGAGTTGTAGTCAAGGCCGACTTGAGCTTCTAAGAGCTCTCCTCACACTTCTCAGTCCACCTGAACGGAGCACCCTTATGGTCAGTCTGTTCATAGGTACTGCAATAAGTGAAAATCCCTCTACAAAGTGGCGGTAGTACCCGACCAAACCAAGGAAACTACGGATCTCAGTAGTTGATGACGGTCTAGGCCAACTCTCCACCGCCTCCACCTTCTTCGGATCTACCTTGATCCCATCACAAGACACCACATGGCCTGAGAATGCCACTGAATCAATCTAAAATTCACACTTAAAATATTTTGCATATAATCTCCTCTCCGTCAAAGTCTGAAGCACAATCATCAAATGCAGCTCATCATATTCCCGAGATCGGGAATATACCAAGATGTCGTTAATAAACCCAATGACGAAGGAATTAAGATAACGTCGGAACACACTGTGCATCAAGTGCATGAAGGCTGCTGGGGCATTGGAAATGACATGACAAGAAACTCGTAGTGTCAATATATGGTCTTGAAGGCAGTCTTCGGGATGTCGGGATCCCGAATCTTCAACTGATGATAGCCAGAACGCATGTCAATCTTGGAAAATACCTTATCCTCCTGTAGCTGGTCGAATAAGTGATCAATGCGAGGCAAGGGATACACGTTCTTCACCGTAACCTTGTTCATTTGCCGATAATCAACACACATACGCATAGAACCATCCTTCTTCACAAAAAACATCGGTGCACCCCAAGGTGACACACTAGGCCGAACAAACCCGCATGTGCCATACGACAAGATGGAATAGAAATAGGTTGGGTGCCCGGCACAAAATCAATATCTCTGTCAGGTGGCATGCCTGGCAAGTCAGCAGGAAACACGTCCTAAAAATCACGGACCATAGAAAAAGAATCAATAGTGGGAGTCTCAGCACTGACATCCCTCACAAATGCCAAAAATGATAAACATATGTTCTCTACCATACGCTGGGCCTTTAGATAGGAAATCACCCTACTAGGCACATACTCAATAGAACATCTCCACTCAACCCTCGGAAATCCTGGCATAGCTAAGGTCACGGTCTTAGCGTGATAATCAAGAACAACATGACACGGGGATAGCCTATCCATGCCCAATGTCACATCAAAATCAACCATGCTAAGCAATAACATATCAACTCGGGTCTCCAGACCCCCAAAAGATATCACACACGACCGATACACTCGGTCCACAACAATAATATCGCCCACCGGAGTCGTCACATCAACAGATGTAACTAAGGACTCGCGGGGCATATCCAAAAAATGAGCAAAATATGATGAAACATAGGAATACATAGAACCAGGGTCAAATAAGGAAAAAGCATCTCGGCGATAGATCATGACAATACTTGTGATCACTACATCGGAGGCCATAGCATGTGGCCTCCTAGTTGGAAGTGCATAGATACGAGCATGGCCTCCACCTGCACGACCTCCCCCTCTAGGGCTGTCCTTAAATGTCTGACCTCCACCCCTAGTCGTCTGGGCGGGTGGTGAAGTAACTGGATCTGAAGTCGAGGGCTGAACCCTCTACTGAGAATACCCACCAAGGCAATGAGGCACTGCCTCCATACATGCCCAAACTCTCCGCACTCGAAACAACTACCTAGAGTTTGAGACGGGGACTGAAAGGAACCCTTGGCATCAGAATATCCACTAGAAGAACCCTGCATATAGGAACCCTGAAATGATAGTGCTCGTGATGAGCTTTGGGCTAGAAGGGCACTAAATGAAGAACGACCCGAATAAGAACTGCGGGGACCATGCCCCGAAGATGCTCCACTATAGGTTGGGTGGACTGGCTGAGGAGGCCTGAATGTACGACCTCTACCATGCTGAAACTGCCTTCTGGAGCCCCTGGGTAACCTGCTCAGGTGTCCGGGCCGCTGGATTCTGAGTGCCTCTCCCGGCCTGAGAAGCAGCGGCAGTAGTAGAAACACTGACCGCTTGTGCAAGACTAGTGCACACAGTCAAAATCTAAGCCAGAGTCTCCTGAAGACCCGAGATCACAATAGGCACTGTCGGTGCCTAAGCCGGTCTCGCTGGAACATCTGCGGCGGGGACTTGATCCTGAACAGTGGGTGGATCCACGAGTACTGCCCCAACTGCTGCGCGGGCTGCATACCTACCCCTACCACGGCCTCGACCGTGGCCTAGAACTCTCGCTGGTCTACCTGGTGTCTAGTCACCATGATCGATAGCGCGTGTCCTCACCATCTGCGAGAGAATGAAACAATAGAAGTTAATTGCTAGAATCAACAGATTCGCATAACAGAATTTAAGAACGTGGGATTTTTCCTAAGGGTTTTGCAGCCTCTCGAAGATAAGTACAGATGTCTCAGCACCGATCCGCAAGACTCTACTAAACCTGCTCATGACCGGTGAGTCCTATGTAACGTAGGCTCTGATGCCAACTTGTCACGACCCCAAACCAAAGCTGGATGTGATGGCGCCTATCAAGGTACTAGGCTAGCAAATTTACCACGAAATAACATATGGACTCCCAATTATAATTTCAAAACAGTGTGATATTTCATATAATTCTTCCTGTTTAAAAATTCAAAGCAACAAAGTAGATTAACATCTATAAAACATCGTCCCAAAACCTGGAGTCAATCGTCATGAGCATCTATGAATAATACAAGGAAATGCTATATCAATGCTACAAGCAGTCTAGCGGATGGGCAGTAAGTAACAGAACAACAAGGGAGATAGAGGATGCTGCGGACACCGAACAGCTACCTCAAATCTTGAAGACCGGCTCAAGAGAGTGTATGAGAAGCTAGCGCTTAGTCCCAACACCTGAATCTGCACACGCGGTGCAGAAAGTAATGTAAGTACGCCAACTCCGTAGTAATGATAGTAAATAATGTATGAGAACTACGAAACACAGAAAGCAAGTCATCAACTCACAGTAAATAAAAATCATCTTTCAAAATCACATATGCGATAAGTTGAAACACTTGAAGGTATTTCAGTAAAATTCCAAAAAAAAATGTACTTTTCAACAGTTTCCATAGCAATAAAGATAATTTAGTATAGAAATGATAGAAATCATAAATAGCCTCTCGGGCAAAAAAAACATGTATCATAAACGGCCACTCGAGCATATCATCACTCGACATCATTCACTCAGCATGCCTCACCGTCACTCGGTATCATCCCCTCGTGCAAACTCACAGTCACTCATGCCTCCTAATAACTCATCACCCAAAACTCGGCACTCGCACTCAGTAGGTACCTGCGCTCACTAGGGGTGTACAGACTCTGGAGGGGCTTCTACAACCCAAGCGTTAATATCAGGCCATCTCGTGGCATAATCATTCAGGCTCTCGGCCTCTCACTTATCATGAAAAATGTAACATGTTGTGGCGCGCAGCCCGATACCATATTATCCTCACAACATAGGCCTTCGGCCACACCCAGTCAGAAATATCTCAAAAGGCCACTCGGGCTATCAGTAAAACGGGGTACTCGACCCAGAATATCATTTAATTCCACCAAATAGTGTACATAATACTAAGTGTAGAAATCATTTGAACATGATATGACTGAGTGCATATCATAAGTCAACACAGTAGGGAATAGTTATGAACAGCCCCGTTGTGGTATAAACATGTCGGCACAAGGCCCCAACCAGGCGTACAACCAAAATATATAGTAATAGTCTTAAAACATGAAATATCATTGAATTAGAGTCAAATACGTAACTTAATAGTTTCCGCGGGACTGACCAAATCAAAATCCCCCAATAGTGCGCGCCACACACACGTCATCTAGCGTGTGCGCCACTCCAAAACAGTGGTGGAATGTGATGTACGGGGTTTCATACCCTCAGGACAAGATTTACAGTTATTACTTACCTCAAACCGGCCCGCAAACTACTCCGCCATGCTCTTGCCTCTCGAATCGGCTCCCGATTGCTACGAATCTAACCAAAACCATATTAGTATTATCAATATATGCTAGGGAGACGAAACACATTCAAAAATTATCAAGATTAAGCACAAATCCGGAAATGGCCAAACCCGACCACCGGACCCACGTCCTAGAATTTGATAAAAATCACAAAACTAGAATTGTATCCTTCCACGAGTCTACCCATATAAAATACATCCAAACCCAACCACAAATGGCCCCTAAATTCCTCAATTTAAAGTCTCAAATTCCAAATTCCAAAGCCCTAAACCACCAATTTAGTCACTAATTCTACATAATTCCAGCCCTAATTAGTCACATAACACCATATAAATGAGTTTTAGGTCAAAAAAATCTTATCTCCATGAAGTTCTCTTGATTTCCCTCTTCAAAACACTCTCTCAAGCTCATGGACGTACGAGAATGTTGATGAAATAACCCAAAATTCACGAAGGTTGGTATATATACTCTCTGTCCAGTGAAACCACACCCGCTTTCTTTTAACCGCAGTTGCGGACCCGCACCTGCGGTCCCAGGTGTGCTTCTACGGAATCCCACTTACAAATCCAACCTCGCATCTGCGGTCCATAAGTCCGCACCTGCGGTCTCGCACCCGCGACCAAAACTTCCGCACCTGCGGAAAATGTTTAGCCCCTCAAACTCCGCATTTGTGGCTCCCAAACCGCACCAGCGACCTTGCGGAAAACCAGAAAGCTTTACACCAGCAGTTCCACATTACCAAAAATCATGTCGATACCCATCCCAACTCATCCCGAGGCACTCTGGACCTCAACCAAAAGTACCAACAAGTCATAAATTATCACGCGGACTTAGTCGAGCCCTCCGAACACCCAAAATAACACCGAAACATCAAATCAACCCATCATTCAAGCCTAAGGATTTTAAAACTTCCAAAAACCAACAACAATGCCGAAACTACCCAAAACTCGTCTGAATGACCCGAAAATTTGCACACACATCCAAAATGACGTTACAGACCTATTCCAACTATCGGAATTCCATTCTGACCCTGATAGCTAATTTTCCACTACCGGCTGAAAATTGCCAATAACTCAAATTCGCCAATTCAAGCCTAATTCTACTTCGGACCTCATAACCGCGTCCCGAAGATGCTCCTAAAATCCACAATCCGAGGTCATTTACCCAATAGTCAACTTCTGGTTGACTTTTCTAACTATAAGGCTAACTTGAGAGACTAAGTGTCTCAATTTTCACCACTGCTACTCCTAAACCTAACCAACCGACCCAACACATCATCAATAGGCTAAGCAATACATGATAAGGCAGAAACAAGGAAAACATGGCTTATCTCACCGAACAACCGGCCGGGTCGTTATAGTTCTTCGAGTTTCTTCAATGGGGCAAGGTCTAAACCATAACCTAAAATATTTGTCTTTGATTCATTCTCTTGGTTTAAGATTTTAGATAAGCCTAGATTCGGAATCCAGGGCGGCCCGATATTGACTTTTGATGACTTTTTTGTTAACTTTGTGCGTTTGATTAAAGATTTAACCTTTATCGATTGAGTTCGCTTCCTTCGGCATTATTTGATATTCTTGAGTTGCTTTGGGCTATTTTTGAGTTGTTCGGAGGTTGGTAAAAGCGGGATGGCATTTCTAATGTATTGTTTGGCTTGCTCAATATTGTAGGTGACACACATGCTATGTAAACGGGCGTGTGGTCGTGCACTGTGTGAATTATGACTCGATCGATTATGTGATACGGTGTAGTTACCTAATCTTGTTTCTATCCATGAAATTTCCATGTGTTAGAGAAATGGAAATGTGAATCATGTTAGAAATCATGTTTAGGCAATATGGTTATCCTGTTGGGACCCACTGAGTTCATCTATGTTGTTGAGTTATTTGTTTAAATTGCAACTACAAACTTAGTCATATTCATTCATTCACATATCATATCTCGGTCTATGTTATCCTTTGTTGTCACATCATGTTATCATTGTTTGGGCTGATTGGCATGAGATTTTGAGCCTCAGATGCTAGAGAGATTGATGAGTGAGTTGTGTCCTGAGAACCGTATTATGAGAGATAATATGGATCGGGCTTGTATACGGCCGAAATCATAGGAGTCCGATTTCGAGGTCTTTGTTGCGCCGGGCCTGAGCTCGAAGAATTCAAAGTAAAGTTCGAATAAATCTTGGAAAATACACTTCGAGAAAGCACATCGAGGACCCATCACAACCTAACTCGAGGCAGTGCCAAATCGATTGCAGTCAAGAAAAAGCGGAAAATTCCCAAGGACACGTGGTTATGACCGATAAGGTCTGCAAGGGATAGTAAAAATTTGTACTAGGACGTTACACATCTGTACCAATAGTATTCTTCGTCACTATTAGAAATGTACATATTAGGGTTTTTCCCCTCCTATATAAAAGGGACCCAAATCATTGTAAAGGGACATTTCTTTCACTGCAATAGAACATTCCACTTAGCTTTTTATCGTTTAACGTCCTCAACATTCTTTCTCAGTTTTATTGTTCTTCATTCATTGTTCTGCATTTATTGTTCTTAATCTATTGCTATCGACGAACCTCGAGACTATTGAACTCGGGGCCTCCAGCCCTTTGACAACATTAGTTTGGCTATCATTTCTCCTTACTTACGCTTATCATTTCTTGATTATTTACTAGTATTTGAGACAAATGATTTGCATGCTCAGCCTCTAAACGAGAATAAACAAAAATATCACCTATAAATACAATCACGAACAGATCTAGAAACGGTGTAAACACAATGTTCATCAAGTCCATGAATATTGTTGGGGAATTGGTCAACCCTAATGACATTCACAACACTCAAAGAGAATGTATCTGGTCCTGAATGTTATCTTTTGAATATCTTTCTCTTTAACTCTTACTTGGTGGTAACCAAACCTCAAGTCTGTCTTTGAGAAACGCCTGGAAAGGGGTACTCATCAATCCATGGTAAGGGGTACTTATTCTTGATCGTCGCCTTATACAACTACCTGTAATCAATACACATCCGCAAGGAACCATCTACCTTTATAACAAATAACACAACTGCTCCCCAAGGTTATGTACTAGGTATGATAAAGCCTTTCTCAAGAAAATCCCTTAGTTGGTCTTTCAACTTTCTCAGCTCTGCAGGTGCTATCCTATAAGATGGAATAGATATCAGCTGAGTATCTGATAATGTGTCAATAACAAAGTCAATCTCCCACTTTGGCAGAAGGCCTGGAAGCTCATCGGGAAAAGCATCAGGAAACTCATTAACCACCAAGATAGATTGAAGGTTCGGGGACCTTTCAGATCATCTTCCTTGCCTTGAGAGGGGAATAATCCTACCTCTAAGCGATGCAGTACTACTTTACCACTCTAGAAATGGCTCCCCTATAAACGAGAATTGAACCCTCTTTGATCTACAATCGATGTTAGCTTAACAAGAAGGCACCCAATCCATATCCATTATAACATCAAATTCTACCATATCTAACTCAGTTTTTGTCTCCTACCATAGAACGACTATGAACCACTACTATATAATCTCTATATATCCGTCAAGCTATCACTGGATCCCTACTCGGTGTAGACACCTAAGAAGGTTTAATCAACTCAAATTCTATCCCAAACTTAGTAACAATCATCAGAGTGACATACGATAAGGTGGAACGTGGATCAATCAATATATATACATTATATGAGGAGACTGATAATATACTTGTAACAAAATCAGGTGGCCACTCCTGATCCTATCGACCCGCTAATGCATAAACACAGTTATGAGGACCGCTCGAGCTAGATGCTCTACTCCTCCCTCTACCCGACCGGATGGTGCCCGTGATCCATGCTCTGGGTGTACTCATGATGATGAACCAGCTACATAATCTGCTGGAAAAAATATACATGCACCACCTCTCATCGGACAATCTCTCATAACATGGCATGGATAACCACAAGTATAACAAACACTCAACCCACAAGGCACTGCCCGGTATGGTGTTTACCACACTAAGAACATCATGGCAAGGGTGTCCTCATCTAATTTTACTCACCCCTATAGTGAGAATTAGAGGCTCTGGAACTCTTACTTGGTCCTGGATATTGAACAATCAAATCTCCTATTGGCAAACTGAGGTGCATTAGCCAATGGGCGTACTACATACCTTGGGTAGTGCTGTCTCTCACCACCTTGAAACGCACTAGAAGGACCTGAAGATCTCGCTCTCTTGCTATGGCCCCTATCATGCTCATGATCGACCCTCTACTTATTCTTACACTCATCTACACCCTGAGTGTATGCCTGAATATGAAATATCAATGCTTGGATGAAATAAGACTAGCATACATTAATTAACCAGGTGCGACTCAAACCCCATCACGAACGGGTGAACCCGATCCTCTATCTTAGCTACAATAGTAGGAGCATACATATCCAAAGAATCAAACTGAAGGATGTACTCCGGAACACTCATATTACCCTTTTGAAGGCTCAAGAATCTATAAACTCTGGCCCGTCTATGCTCTAGTGGAAAATAATGACGAAGATAAGCCTCTGAAAACTCCTCCCATACTACTGGAAGGGAATCCTCACCTGTGGAAATCTCCTAAGACTCATACTAATTAACTGCAACATCTCGATTTCTATAGGAAGCTAGCTCTCCACTGACTCAATCGCAGTGGCCTTAATAACCCTAAATGACCTATGTGTCCTATCGATAAGTACCCGAGGGTCCTCGTTTGGATATGCTCCATGACTATCGGAGGGTTCAAATTAATGAAATCACGAACCCTCGCACTGATGGCCCTATCTGCATAAACAATACCTATATCCGGGTGTCGAGCGTGTGCGGAAACTAATCGAGTCAGTAGATGAATAACAACTCTCATCTCCTGACCCGGTGCATATGGCTGAGGAGATGGGGGTATTGGAGAGGGCATTGGAGCTGGTGACCGTCGGGTATCCTCTTGATAGGGTAGTGTATGTGAAATATGAGATGGAGTCTCAGTATACAACTTACCCCGAGCCCTGTTAACTCGGGGCGCTCGACTTGTAGTCTCATCAGCCATGGACTTGCCTTTCTGGACAGCTTCAGCCTTCTTGGGAATCACTTAAAACATAACATATCGTTAGGAAAATGAATCCTTATATCGCACGATCTAAGATAAAAATGGGGGATAACATCCTATATGTCATGCATCCTCCTGTTTATAAGTGTGGTGCACAACACACTCTTAAACAAGAGTCTGCTAGACACGGTCTGTAGAAAACCCTATGATGGACTTGCTCTGATACCACTTTTATCATGACCCAAACTGATGGGCCTTGATGAGTTCCCTATTTCTACCTATTGATCGCCCCTAAGCATACATCTAAGATATAAACATGAATTAAGTGTAGATCATGCGTAACGTCTGGAAATAAATTATCAATTCATATGAACACACATACGTGGTAAAACATTCTCAAATAATACATAAAAAATACAGTAGGGTGAGAAGATAAAGCCACATACTATCAAAATATACATGACTATCTACACACCTCTAATACAACTGTATAAAGGACGGGACTGGACCCCTTCATACCCATATGTATACAAAAGTATCGTACCAAAACTCAATTGCAGCTCCGGATAGAGCACACCAACTCTAGCTGAGCAAGGATCCTAAGAAGGGGGACGGTCGTCCTGTCAACCTACACCTGCGGTAAGGAAACGCAGGCTCTAGGCAATAGGGGCGTCAGTAAGAATAATGTACCAAGTATGTAAGACATAAAAAATCAATATATAAAATACATAAAAGAAATATGGAGTAAAGGAGTCAACCTGTAAGTATGAGTAGCTCTGTGAATAATGAAACATTTATAATGGAGCACATGCGTATAAATGTCATGTCATGCGTAGGTATATGTGTAGATAATGTCATCAAGCCTCTGAGGGCATCCCGTCATATCATCTCAGCCTCTGTGGGTGAAATTGTAAATGTATAACAGTTGATCAGGTGGCGGTGCGTATATAACACCATAACCTTTCCCCATACCCCATATACATATACTATGCGCGTATATAACGCCATCAAGTCGTGGGTCAATATACGTGTATAAATGGATGCAATTTATAATGAAGTAAGGCAATGAGATATCTCGAAATGTCATGAGACCCATGAACAAACATATGATAGTAGGACATATGGGGAATCAAGAACATAGGCAACCCTGGTACTTCTAAGAATAGAAGCAGTTATGAAAATTGCTTGCTCCTTTCGTTGTATCATATGGATAATGACAAAAGGAAAGAAGGGATGTACGTAACATAACTCAACTCGTCAATGAAATTCAAAAACAAGCTTATGACAACTATCGCACCAACCCTGTAACCAAAAAGTTACAGTTACTAGTTAGACAACACTAGTATATCATGTATCTCAAACGATAACTCGATTCTAAGATAAAACGTGTAGCATTTCTCCTGATTTTAGTACTCCCTCAAACATACTACAGGAAATATTCAAATACAATACAATAAGCATCTAAAAAACAACACAACTACAATTCAGGGCCTTCAATACCACAAAAACCCCAAACATACCATAACACACCCAATCAACAAGTTATCAATTAGCCTGAAATTGCAACGACGAGCGACCAGCCTACTACATTACCACGTGTGGTGTTTCTCCACACCATTTTATTCTTCCAAATTCAATAAATGAGCAGCACAATAGGCCAACACGAGTGTACTAGAAAACACTCCACTAAAAGTAAAATAAATCGAACTCACGGCTTCCGATCAGCATCCCGTGAATTCTAACTATTAGGAAACGAATTTATCAACCTTCCTTGATATTTGAAGATGAAATACAGAAAGTAAATATTTTCTTAACTATTAATTACCTTCCAAAACTCAAACTATAGAGAAAAAAAGAGGTAGTACAGTGATACTTACATCGTAGGAATTGTTCTAACGTTATCACTTCTCGATTTCGTACCCGGGATGTTAATACTCTTTAAAACCCTACAAGAGAGCTTATGGATATGTTTATGGATGTTCTCATCTCGTGTTCTATGGAAAAATTAGTACAAAGACGGCCTAATACCTTTATATATCAACTTGAAAAAGTTAAAGAGGTGCTCGCTTGACACCCTAGCATTGGTCCATCTTCTGATGCTTATATCATTTTATCCGGATGTCGTATGAACAACTGGTTAAGAGCATTGAAAACTTCATTCCAATACCTTCAATTTGGTATATAATTTATCCCAGAAAAATCCCATCTGAAACACGAAATGTATTTCTCGAAATGATTCGTTATAAGGCAAATCCTTAGTCGGTTTTTCCGCAACATAAATCAGATATTTCCAAAACATTTTATTTTCTATCCAAACATCATACATAGTCATATTATGACTTTAAAATCATTTAGATAACTATTCAAAAGTCTCATATTCATCATACGTCACCTTGGGACGCACATGGTGTAACACGAACCCAACAAAACTCACAAATTCTGACCTCAAATTGGCCTTCAATTCATCAATTTATGATTTAGATAAGTTTTTACTAAAAGCTCTAATTTATTCAAATTGATTTATTGAACAGTCACTAAATTCAAGATTGGAATCATGAAATGTAAATAAATTTGAGTAAAAAAATACATACCCCAATCCAAGTAGTGAAAATCCCCTTCAAAATACCCAGTATAATCCCACAAGTGGCGTCTGGGGAGGGTAGTGTGTATGTATAACATACCCTATCATGACCCAAACTGGTGGGCAACGGCGGTCACCCGGTACCTTACTCAACTGAACACCAACGTAACGTATATTTCATATCATACACTGAACATAGGCCGACAAGGCTATACAATATTTCTTATACATGACATATGTCTACAAGACTCTAAGAGTACATAAACGCCATAAGGCCGGGACAAGGCCCCGACATACTAATAAATATGTGTGCAATGCACATTCACCAAATAGGCAAATCCGGAGCAAATAGAGCGCACCAACACCTTTCGCTGTGTTGATAGCTTACTTGGGGGGCTGATAACCTATCTATCAGAACCTGCGGGCATGAAATGCAGCGTCCCCAAAAAAAGGACATCAGTACGAATAATGTACCGAGTATGTAAGGCACATAAATACGTCTATAAAAGACATAGGATAAACGTGGAGTAAATGACTCAACCTGTAAGTCTGGATAACTTTGTAAATCATGAAATACTTATAGTGTCATGAATCTGCGTATGAATGTCATGTCGTTCATAGGTACATGTATTCATAGCATGATCAAGCGTATGAAGGAATCTCATCATATCATCTCAGCCATTGTGGGCAAAATCATCGATGCATACAAGCTGATCAAGTGGTGGTGCATATATAACGATGTAACCTTTTTCAATATCCCATATACATATATATATACATATATACGCGTATATAACGCATTATGTTTATGGGTCAATGTGCATGTATAAATGAATGCAATGCATGAGAAGTACGTCAATAAAATCTCCCGGACTGTCAAAAGATCATTACACCTTTGAGTAATATCATGAAGTAAATTTTTTTCAACCTAAGTATTTTTCTGAGACCTGTGAACAGAAGATGTAATAATAAGGCACATAAAAATTCAAGAACATAGGCACCTCTAATATTTCAATGAATAGAGTCATTTATGAAAGTTGTGCATTTGCTCGTATCGTTTGTATCGTATGGATCATTCAAAAAGGAAAGAAGGGATAGTGTTAACATACCTATGCCGATTCTCTTGATAATCCCTCTAATATACGTCAATTGCGACACATCACGTAACGATGAGATCGGACAAGGGAAAATTTTGTATGATATTCTTCCGAAAAATTGTACTGTACTCCCTTAAAATTGCAATATCTCTCATTGCTAAGATCCTAAAAGATCTTATTTGATCACGTTACTAGGATGTTAAGAGACATGAACATACCTTTAAGTGAATTAGAGAAGGGGTTTTAATGTCTTGGGGGTGTTGGCCCCATTTTGATGATGACTTGACCACAAATCTTACCAATTTTTGCCATCTTGAAATTTGACTTAAGAGTCACAAATTTGAGCTAAATCTTGCTACCACATGATTGTTTATTAAACCTTATCCAAATAACTTAATCACTTAGTTAATCCCTTACTAAAATCCATAATTACCCATAACCCACATAATTAAGAATTATCACAAATTACATAAATTTTAACACACTTAGACATCTTACTGTAATGGTCATGTGGTATCTTGTATGGAACTAGTCCATAAATACCGGATATTATAGCTTAGATCATATTTTATCCCCAAATTGTCAAACGCCGACGAAACTCATTTTCTTCAATTTTCTTTGCCTCTCGTGCACGAATTTACGTATATTAACTTACAACGAAATTACATCGATTAACTTACGACGGAACTTTAACATGTGAAAACGCGGGATGTAACATCTCATTCTCGAGCTTTCATCAATTTGATTATGGCGTACTTTCACGTACGGAAATATGGGGTGTAAACATCATTGCCCCCTTTGGAACATTCATCCTCGAATGTTGACTGATGCACTTATCATTCTTATAACCCACAACTCTTGCGAATACTTTAGTACTCCTCTTTCCATCCAGGCAACTGTTTTGTGAATGAATTCTAAAGGCCAGAGCATTCTCCCCTTTAGTCCTCTTTCTCACACCACGACTCGTGGTAGGAATCCTTTCATTCTTGTAACTGTTGCTACCTTTTATCATGTAACATGTACGACTCTGACTTTGTAAGTGCGCCTATGAGTCTCTTATTTCCTTTTTCCTCCGGTTTTTAGCCAATCTCTAGGCCTCATTTTGTGAACATATACAGAGCTTAACCAGATGTCCCTGTGTGCATCTATGGGTATACTGAAATTCCTCTCTCGGTACTTTGTCAAAACTTACGAATATTGCTATATCATATTTCATCTACGCGGTTATCCATTCTTATGACTTTACTGCATCAAGGTAGGTCATATTATACCATAACTCTTACTTCAAATTATTATTACTGAGGTCTGATACCAATTCCAGCTTATTCTCGTTGCTTATCCTATATGTACAAATCTAAGGCCTTTAATATTTCCTTATTACTTATGCTTCCTCAAGAATGACGACCTAATATCATCGCATACTTAATAACTTTTATCCATCCATATTGATCTATAATATACCACTGATAACTTTACCTTCTATGTAATACCGCCACTAGGGCTCCAATCTCACCGGAGACATCTAGAATAATTAGACTGATCCACCTAGGGGTGATAATATACTTCCATAATCGTATTTCATAGCATCACAATGTTATTCACCTTACATGGGTATTTTAATCTTTTACAATTCATGAAATCCCTTTTTTCTTCAAATAATTACTAAATCGAAGGCCCAAACATTATCCTTTATCTATTACAATTACATCCTCACTCTATTACCAGGGAAGCGTTCCATATCTTCTAAATGCTACTAGTCATAGACTCCTTTGAGTCCATTCAAGCTATATTTAGTTTTTTATAAGTTACAGAAACCATCAGCTCTCTTGTTTTCGTGGGCTTAATCTCGAGGACTTATCCATTCTCGTCACCTTCTCACTTGCCCTTCCACTGTAGTACTTAGGGAGGACCCTCGTATTCTTGTAAAGTCGCGAGCTTATCACATTGTATACTTTCAGAACTTTCTATGTTCTCCCTCGCCTCTAATTATTTGTAGTTGCTTATCTCCATGTTTTTGTGCTTGTAGGGTTGCTTTTGAACTAATATTTGACCATCTTTCCAGTGGAACTCTCTTTTATTTACATAACAGTCATACGGTACCTTTAACTACCTGAACTCAATCTGAATATTTGTCAAGTATTACAATGACATTACTACGACGGTGAATTCACTGTATTGAGTTTTAGTATGTTCAGCTTGCACGATCTGCTGATTCGTCTGTAACCTCTTGTCTAGCCATAACTAGGCTCTTCCTGAATCAACTACCAACTTCTCATTTCCCATTCTCATATCAATATTCCACGTAATCATTCTTGGGTATTCCTTGTCTTAACTTATGTCCCGCACTGGCTCATTATCTATCAATAATATTTCGGGCAGGAACCCTTACTTCCTTTCTTTACGTCGTAATTTTCATAATGTTCTGGAAGCATAGTATATCCGTAGGATTTGAATAAGTAAAATCTCATCCCTTTCTCATTTTTATCGCAATCTTCCTTTACCATTCCATAATTACTAGAACCACTTAATTATGACTTATTGCCACATCACTCCATATTTCCCCCACTTGGGGAGTACTAAGATTTAGCGTGATGACGATCTACCTATAGATATTTTACCTCTTCATATTTCGCATCTTCTCGCATCATCGGTGACCCTTACTTGCCTCGCGATAATCCTTTTGTACCAAGGATAACAAAATTCCTTACCCATGAGGGTGACATCTAGTGTAACTGGCACACACAGTCCCTTAAGCTTAACTTTGCTTACATTGCTTGCTTTAGGGATGCATCTTCCTGGATAACCATTCTCTGAATTTCTCATGAATATTCTTCTGTCTTCCATTGTATTATCACCGGAATGAAATCTAAAATCCACATGATGTCAACCATTATCAAATCACTCAGTCCCTAATTCACGTTAGGTTTATCTTGTTCACCAGCCCAAACTGATTTCTATTATTCTGGGATCTAACTTTTCCTTCTGGTAGTCGCGTTGGATTCACGAACTTATTTCTCGAAATGAGGATATGACTTTATGGCCTATATTCTTTCGTTGTCTCAAGGCCTGTCACCTCTCGTCTCTTCCTTCACTTGACTATAGAGAGTGCTATATTGTCATCTGTTTGATCTACCATTGTCATCCATGTATCACATCTTTCTCATAATGCTTCATTAACTCTCTCCTTATTTCCCGCTAACATTTAGGTCTATCACATTATTCTGAAAACTCAAACTAGGCATTCTTTTGCTTTTATCTCCCCTTGCTCCATCTATTGGCTCTTCGGGTTGCCTAAAATTCTTTCTCTACTAGGGACGGAAGCCACACACATGTAATATTTATCCCTCCCGGGATTCCAATGCCTATCTTTGTAATACTCATATCTAGCTGTACCATTTTAGAGTGCACCATCTATTATTAGCATGTTTGCAATATCCTTCAGAAATGTCAACTAACGTAGCAATCCATTCACTATTTTGGGTTACTCTAGCCCCAGTTGTATCATGATATCCATTCATTCGCTTAAATTATATACGTTGGCTTTCGTATGACATAAGTGAGGTTGGTGTGGCCAATTATACATACCCCTGTTATTGTTGAAGGTAGCTCAAAAAGCTTATATTTTTCTGCCTGAATTAAAAATACTGATAATATTTATTAACTGGGTACCTCGTACCCTTCTTCACCTTCCTTCTTTTACTTTCTGAAACTTGTGTCTACCTTCCGATTCTCTTATTCTTTTTTACTGTAAGAGTGGACAAACATTCTTTCCTTAATGATTCGTATCAAGAAGCTTACATATCTTAGCACACCCAAGATCCATTGAATACCTCATATTTATCCATGATGCAAAAATTGAGTTCCTCTGACTCAACTCTTCCACAACTATATCTCTTACCTACCGTCTTTCTGGATGTAGGCATCGTCGTATTATGCATAAGATAGAGTTTAGAAAATTGAGTTCTTACAACTGAGCTCTTCCACACGATCTAGAGTAAGAAAATAGAGTGACAGTGCTAAATGCCTTGTAGCCTCCTACTTATAAGTGTGGTGCACAACACACCCATAAATAAGAGTCTACTAGACACGACTTGTAGACTCCCTAGGACATAACTACTCTGATACCACTTCTGTCACGACCCAAACCGATGGTCCGCAACGGGCATGCGGTACCTTACTCAAGTGAGTACCAATGTAATGTATCTTTCGTATCATTCTATTATAGGTAAATGAACCGGAGTAAAACATGAGGGAATAAACTTATACATATGACATACTGGCTTATAAGACAAAAACAACCACTCGTACACTGAACATAAGCTGACAAGGCCATACAATATTTCATATACATGACATATGTCTACAAGCCTCTAAGAGTACATAAATGTCATAAGGCCAGGACAGGGCCCCAACATACTAATCAATAAGTGTCCAGTGCATCTGACCAATAGGAAACTCCGGAGCAAATGGAGTGTGCCAACACCTTTCCCTGAGCTGATATACTTGGAGGGCTCATAACCTGTCTATTGGAACCCGAGTCATGAAATGCAGCATCCCCAACAAAAGGACGTCAGTACGAATAATGTACCGAGTATGTAAGACACATAAATAAGTATATAAAAGACATGGAAGAAATATGGAGTAAATGACTAAATCTATAAGTCTAGATAACTCTATAAATCATGAAATACTTATAGTGTCATGCATTTGCATATGAATGGCATATTGTGCATAGGTACATGTTTTCATAACATCATCAAGCCTCTGAGGGCATCCCATCATATCATCTCTGCCATTGTGGGCAAAATCATCAACATATACCAGTTGATCAGGTGGTGGTGTGTATATAAAGTTGTAACCTTTTTACATATCCCATATACATATATACGCGTATTATAACTCCATCTGATCATCGTTCAATGTACATCTATAAATGAATGCAATGCATGAGAAATACGTCAATAAAATCTCTCGGAATGTGATAAGGCCATTATGCCTTTGAGTAATATCATGAAGTAAACTTTTTTCAACCTACGTATTTTTCTGAGACCCATGAACATAAGATGTAATAATAAGACACATGGGAATTCAAGAACATAGACAGCTCTAATACTTCTATGAATATAGTCATTTATGGAAGTTGTGCATTTGCTTATTTCGTTTGTATCGTATGGATTGTGCAAAAAGGAAAGAAGGGATAGCCTTAACATACCTGATCTGATTCTCTTGACATTCCCTCTAATATATATTAATTGCGACAAATAATGTAATGGTGAGATCGGAGTATGGAACAATTCGTATGATATTCTTGCGAAAGATATCATTGTAGTCCCTTAAAATAGCAACATCTCACGCTGCTAAGATGCTAAAAGATCTTGTTTGAAGAAAGTCACGTTACAAGGATTAGTATACAAACTTTTTTTTGAATTTGCTGAAGTAATGATACTAGGCTGTTAGAGAGACATCAACATCCCTTTAAGTGAATTAGAGAAGGGGTTTTAATATTTTTGTAGTGTGGGCCCCACTTGATGAGACTTGGCCACGAGTCTTACCAATTTTTTCCACCTTGAAATGTGACTTAACAATCACAAATTGGAGCTAAATATTGCTACCACGTGAAGGTTTATTAGACCTTATTCAAATAACTTAATCACTTAGTTAATCCCTTATAGAAATCCATAATTACTCATTACCCACATAATTAAGAATTATCTCAAATTACTTAAAATACTACTCACTTTTAACACACTTTAGACACCTTACTGTAATGGTCATGTGGTACCTTGTATGGAACTAGTCTATAAATACGGGGTATTATAGCTTAGACCTGTCACACCCCAAAACCGAGGGACGAGACCGGCACCTAACCGAGTAAACTCGATCAAGAGGACCTTGATTGCCATTCCTACCCAACGCGTTTACCCCATGTATACAATGCACCATATTCCATATGAAATAACAACTTAGGATTTAAGCGTGGATTTAAAAACTTAAGTTCATTTCTCTTTTTAGCATTTTAACAATTTGATTCCCAAAGCATACACAATACATACATAACTTTCCAATACGAACCACGATTCCGGATATGTACACTTACTACCCAAAATACATATATATACACACACCCACATCATGTCTACGGAGCCGCTATGAATACTAGAAATTTATACAATACTTTGCCGGCAACAAGGCCCCGGCTATACCTTACAATACAAAATAGACTCAAAAGAGATGGCATGAATTACATACGGCCCTGGGAGGAAGTGGGGCTCACCAGTACTTGCTGAAAGATGAAGAGAAGGCACCACTAACGGCGAACTGAGATACCTGCTATGGACCCACCTAAAGCCATATAAAAGATGTAGCGTCCCCTACAAAGGGACGTTAGTACTGTGGAATAGTACTAGCATGTATGAACAAACTTTAGCCAAAGTAAAATCATGAAATTCACAGATTGAAAACAGTTAAAGGAACCAACACATAGTGCAATGTGATATAGCAACAAGTACAATTGAGAGGCTTACAGATTCTAATTTTAACACAATCACATTTCAGCCCTTATTACCTCTCCACCCTTATTACTTCGTGTTGCGGCGTGAAACCCGATACTACCTTACATTTCTTGTTGCGGCGTGCAACCCGATCCCACCTTACATTTTACACTCCACCCTTGTTATATCTCCACCCTTATTACTTCGTGTTGCATCGTGCAACCCTATCCCACCGTACAATATTACGCTTCGACCTTATTACCTCTCCACCCTTATTACTTCGTGTTGCGGTGAGCAACCCGATCCACCAGTCCACAATTAAATCACAGGGCTTCATACCCTCAAGAGTACAATTTCATAACACCCAAACAATCATGTGTTCACAATAGTCTTTATCATCCATTAATTCTACCACAAAGGTATTCAGCAACAAGAATATAATTTCTTTACAACCAACAATCTATATGAAGTTAAGCCACAATAAACCTTGTCGACAATGAGTCATATACGATATTTCCATGGTCATTTAGTTCAATTAGATCAATTCACATTTCCCTTTCATCACTTGTTACATAGCCCTTATCACTTAGATGCATTTACACATTTGGGTTTGTCATCATTATTTCAGACCAACATACTCAAGCATTTAACGACCCCTGCACATGTTAAAGAACTCACATAGGTGTCACCTTTCACAATCTCAATTATAACGATAATCGACTAAGGAAAATCATAGAATGCAATATCACACCTCAACAAAACCGGGCAATGAATTCACATATACTCAGCAAGAAACTCATACCGAATGTTTGGACACCAACAAGGTGACTCTACACAGATTAAAGTTAGCCATACATACCTCAAAGAGATTTTCCTTAAGTTATACCGTACACCAACACCTCTAGCAATCACAATCTATAACGAGATAGCGGAAGTTGATTAATAACTAGGGACGATTACCCATGGAGTAACTCTTTTAGGAATTTTATCAAACACCTAACATGTGAAGTAGACTAGAAGGTTTAAAAAAGGCAATTTCTTCTTCCCTCACCCAAATTTTAACATGAACTACCCAAATTGGTTCTTTAATATCACACACTACAACTTAGTCCCACATGCATGGCCTATTTCACTTTTTATTTTCAAGACCCAACCTATGTGTGTTTTATTCTTACACACAATTGGGGAATTAGGGTTAAGACTTACCTATTTGAGTGAAGAGGATGACAATAACTTGCTAATTTCCGGGCTTGAGTGATTTTGGAAAACCAAATTGGATGAGGTTGAAACCTTCTCTCTCAAGTACTCCCTTCTTCTCTCTCTATTTTTGGTGAAAAATTAGTTAACAATGCGGGGAAGGGGTGTTTTATAAAATAGGGGGTCTGGTTTAAAATTTAGAAAATAGGAGCCCGACATAGGAATGCGGTCAGGAATGTGATCGCATTCCTGCTATGCGGTCTGCATTCCTGGCCACATAATTGGCCTTCAACTGGGCCAAAATGAGAACCACACTGCGACCACTATGCGGTCCACATACCTGTTATGCGATCGAATAGTGCGTCGCATAACCTCCCTCGCAAAAACCATGGGGCAAGAATGCGACAACTGTGCGGTCCGCGTACCCAAAATGCGATCGCATTCCGGGTCGCATAGTTGTCCTCAAATTGGACAGTAGAATGTCCAGGTATGCGACCACTATGCGGTTCGTATACCTGTTATGCGATTGCATAACGCGCAATCTCTGAAAAAATTAATTTTTCAAGTTCCGGGATAATTTTTACTCAAAATATTACCGTTTTAAGAATTTCTACAGCTATAACAGCACAGGGACCTATTTGGCCATTATTTTAGACATAGAAATTTTACGGGTCTTTACAACCTCCCCCGCTTAAAATCATTCGTCCTCGAATGAGGATCGGGAATCATTTGGTTTTGAAAACACAATATGCCAACCCCCAATTTTTTTTCTAACTCCGATATTTTCTGAAAATTTTGCGAGAGTTTCCTCTATAATTAGGCCTATGTACCTGCTATAGAGCCCCCCCGAAACACCTGTTTCTTAACCAATTCCACACATAAGTAGTTATTTCATGGCCTTGCACATAATTTGGTCACCTCGACAAGTCCCATATAATTCAGTTACTTCAACATGTCATATACGCTTCAATTAATCATTACCAATCTACACTTCAATTAATCATCTAACCATCACACAAGCTTCACATAATTTCATTTACTCCAAGGGGTTGCACATTACTCAGATAATCATAACATACACAATCATAGCACAACTTGAGAAGTTACAATAGTAGAGCAATTAAGGGAAAATGGGATGCTTTTGCACAAAACTGAACATAACATATAATTTGCTTAGGGATGACAGTTCGCACGATCACTACTAGACTTACTCAAACAATTGAGGATATTTTTCTTTCATTTCATTTTTCGCTTCACACGTGGCTTCCTTAACGTGCTGACTTTGCCACAACACTTTAACTGAAGCAATTTATTTGTTCCTCAATCTAAACTTATCTATCAAGAATAGAAACCGAAACCTTTTCATACGATAATTCTTCATTAACCTCAATAGTCTCAACTGGCACGATGGCTGATGGATCTCCAACCACTTTCTTCAACATAGACACATGGAACACCAGCCTATAAGCCACCTGTCCTATCCTTTGAGCAATCCTATATGGCCCGATATACCTTGGGCTCAATTTCCCTTTCCTCCCAACCCGCATTACTCCCTTCATGGGAGACACCTTCAATAATACCCAGTCATCTACTTGGAATTCTAATTCTCTACGACGAATGTCTGCGTAGGATTTCTGACGACTCTGAGCAGTTTTCATCCTTTCCTGAATGACTCTAACTTTTTCCATAGCTTGGTGCACAAGGTCTGGTCCTACCAATTCTGCCTCACCAACCTCAAACCATCCGATCATAGATATATATCTCCTTCGGTACAATGCCTCAAATGGGGCCATCTGAATACTAGCATGGAAACTGTTATTATAAGAAAATTGCATAAGTGGCAATTGATAATCCCAGCTACCCTTGAAACTAATACACAAGCCCGCAACATATCTTCAAGCGTCTGAATAGTCCGCTCTGCCTGCCCATCAGTTTGTGGATAGAATTATATGCTGAGATTTACCTGAGTATCCAAACCTTGCTGAAATTTCTTCCAAAAGTTAGTTGTGAATAGGGCCCCTCGATCCGAGATAATAGATACAGGAGTGCCATGGAGCCTGACTATTTTGATATACAACTGAGTGTACTATTCTACAGTATCGGTGGACTTGATTGGCAAGAAATGCGCCGACATCGTGAGTCGATCCACTATCACCCAAATCGAGTCGAACCTTTGTAGAGTGCGAGGTAACCCCACCACAAAGTCCATTTTGATCATCTCCCGTTTCCACATCGGTATTTCCATAAGATGCGTCAATCTATCGGGCCTCTAATGCTCGGCCTTCACTTGCTGACAATTTGAACACTTAGCCACAAAGTCCGCCACACCCCTCTTCATATCATTCCACAAATAAATTTCCTTGAGATCGTGATACATTTTCGTAGAATCTAGGTGTATGGAATACCCGAAATTATGAGCCTCTGCCATCACCTTTTCCCGGAGATCATCCAGATCTGGAAGACATAACCTTTCTTGACACCGCAGGACACCGTCATCATTGCCGGGTAAGAATGCTGAAGTCTTGTGATTCAAAATTGCTTCCTTCAATTGTGCCAATGATGGATCCCTGAATTTCTTTCCCTTGACTTTAGCTACAAGCGAAGATTCTGCTCTATTACGCACCACGACATCCCCTTCGTCTGAGGTCGAAAGACAGATCCCCATACTAGCCAAATGATGAACTTCCCGAGCCAAAAGCCTCTGCTCGACTTCAAAATGTGCCAAGCTACCCATGGATTTCCGACTAAGAGCGTCGGCTACCATATTCGCCTTCCCTGGGTGGTACAAAATATTCATATCATAGTCCTTGAGTAATTCTAACCACATATGTTGCCTTAAGTTCAACTCCTTCTGCTTGAATAAATACTTAAGACTCTTGTGGTCTGTGAACACGTCCACATGGACCCCATAAAGATAATGCCGCCAGATTTTTAATGCAAACACAAATGCCGCGAGCTCCAAATCATGCGTCGGATAATTCTTCACGTGATTCTTGAGCTGCCTTGAAGCATACGCTATGACTTTACCACATTGCATCAACACACACCCCAAACCAACCCTCGAAGAATCAATATAAACCACAAATTCCTCTGAACCTTCTGGCAAGGTCAACACCAGTGTCGAAGTCAATCTCGACTTTAGTTCCTGAAAACTCTTTTCACATGCATCGGACCACTGAAACATAGCTGCTTTATGCGTCAGCTTACTCATTGGGGAGGCGAGAGTAGAGAATCATTCCATGAACCTCCGATAATACCCAGCTAGACCCAAGAAACTGCGAATCTCTATCGGGGTCGTTGGCCTAGGCCAATCCTTTACTGTTGCAATCTTTTGGGGATCAACCCGAATCCCTTCCCTGGAAACAACATGTCCCAAAAAGGTGAGTGATTCTAGCCAAAACTCACAGTTTGAAAACTTTGCATACATTTGGTGCTGATGAAGAGTCTGCATAACTGCCCTGAGGTTATTAGCATGATCCTCCTGACCCCGCGAATAAACAAGAATATCGTCAATGAAGACAATTACAAAGGAGTCGAGAAACCGTTTGAAAACCCGATTCATAAGTTCCATAAAAGCTTTTGGGGCGTTGGTTAGCCGAAAAGACATTACCAGAAATTTAAAGTGCCCATATCGAGTCCTGAAGGCAGTCTTAGGAATATCATGCTCCTTGATTTTTAACTGATGATACACGGACTGCAAATCAATCTTTGAGAAGAACTTAGCACCTTGAAACTGGTCGAACAGATCATCTATCCGAGGCAATGGATACTTATTTTTGATAGTGACCTTGTTGAGTTGCCGATCAATACACATCCGAAGCGATCCGTCTTTCTTTCTAACAAAAAGAACCGGTGCGCCCCAAGGCGACACATTTGGCCAAATGAAAGCTTTTTCTAATAGATCTTTCAATTGTTCTATCAACTCCTTTAATTCTGCTGGCGCCATCCTGCAAAGTGAAATAGATATTGGCTGCGTATCTGGAAACACATCAACCCCGAAGTAGATCTCTCTATCTGGTGGGATCCCAGGAAGCTCGTCTAGAAACACTTCAAGAAACTCATTCACAACCGGCACGGACTCGGGGGCAGGCACCACTGAGGTGGTGTCCTCAACCCGAACCAAATGATAGATGCACCATTTCCTGATCATCTTTGAAACCTTAAGGTAGGAAATGAATTTACCTCTTGGCGCAATAATATTTCCCTCCCACTTGATAACTGATTCATTAGGTAACTCGAGCCTCATAATTCTGGTTCGGTAATCGAATTTAGCAAAGCACAAATAGAGCCAATCCATCCCTATAATTACATCAAAATCTACCATTCCTAACTCAATAAGATCGGCCGTAGTATCCCGACCACGCACCGTGACAACACATTTCCTATAGACTCGTGCAACTGTAATTGAATCACCAACCGGAGTCGACATAGAGAATGACTCATGAAGTTGTTCGGGTTCTATCCCAAAACTCGAAGCAATAAATGGAGTAACAGATGACGAGGAAGACCCATGATCAATAAGAGCATAAAAATCATGTGAGTGAATGGTTGGAATACCTGTGACAACATCTGGGGAAACCTCCGCATTCTAGCGACCACTCAAAGCATAGAACCGACTGGGTCCCCCTCACCCCGTGCTCCACACCCAATTGTACCGCACTCTACTAGAGCTGGAGGGCATGCTGAAGATGTAGCGGTTGAAGAGCTGGATGGCTTAGCAGTACCCCTACCCGCGCCCTGACTGGGTGCGCGGTAGTCTCGCTGGATATGGCCTCTCTCTCCATATCTATATCATAGCGGACTATCCAAGTAACAAGGATCAGTATGAAATCTCCCACACTTAGGGCATGGGACTATCCGCTGCTACTGAAACCTCCCACCAGAACGACGCGACTGATGGAACCACCTGCTATCTGGACCGGGTCTAAAATGACCTCCCTGCTGATAAATGTGCACTGATGTCAGCGCACGGGCTTATGACTGAGCATTTGATTGAGATTGCCTTGATGAGCTCCCATGGTTGCCCGCTGACCGGGTCCCTACTACTCTTCTCTCTCTCCATCCTTATTTTCAATTTCCGAGCCTCTGTAGACTGGGCGAATCCCATTATTTTCCCATAATTCATATCTGAATGCAAGGAAGCTGTAGTAGCCTCATTAATAACTAAAGGACCAAGGCCCTCAACAACCCGACGAACTCTAGCCCCCATAGTCGGCATCATGTGAACATCATATTTGGACAAGCGCACAAACTCCATATGATACTCCCACGCACTCATGTTGCCCGGCATAAGGACCTCGAACTTCGCAGCACGGGCTTCCATAGTCTCGGTAGGAAAGAAATGATCAATGAAGGCATCAACAAACTCATCCCACTTTGCCGGAGGGCCCCCCTCCCCACGGGAACTTTCCCCACATCACAAACCCCCTCGGTCTCTGTAGCCCTCATAACTCGGAGGGTTTTGCACACCTCATCAATCAACTCTTGAGGTTCAGCCCCTGGGTCGGTGCATGTGAACTCTGGAGGGGCTAATCGTAGGAACTGGTTGACCCTGGAACCTGAAGAATCCCCGTTGCTTGATAGAGGATGCGGGGGCAGCATGCGATCTTTGGGCCTAGGAGGCCACTAACTGGGTTAACATCTGAATAGCTCCCCTAAGGTCCCCATCAGAAATACCGGGACCGGAAGCTGGGGTTGAAGAAGAATCAGGAGCATCAGCGTGAGGGATTGTAGCACCCTCCGCTGGAGCAGGAATAGGAATATCCTGGCTTGGGATGGAAGAGTCAAGCAGATTTAGGGTCGGGGAATCATTCTCACCAGCACCATCAGATAAAGGATTCACGGCCATGCCTGGGCTGGCATTGGCCTCAAGGCCGAGTCGAGCTTTCATCTTGGGTGCCATTTACTGAAAATCAGAACACTGCACGAGTTAGGGATAATAACCTCACCTTCCACCACATCGTACGATATAGAATAGAAATAAAAGGGTATTTTCCTAAATGTCCATGCAGCCCCCTAATTATAGATGTGGTCGACAACACACCGATAAGAAGGGCTCTACTAGACACGGCTCCGAGACATCCTAGGACACTTTTAAAACCTTAGGCTCTGATAATAAGTTTTTCACACCCCAAAACCGAGGACGAGACCGGCGCCTAACTAACTAAACCCGATCAAGCGGACCTGGATTGCCATTCCTACCCAACGCGTTTCCCCCGTGTACACAATGCACCATATTCCATATGAAATAACAACTTAGGATTTAAGCCTGGATTTACAAACTCAAGTTCATTTCACTTTTTAGCATTTTAACAATTTGATTCCCAAAGCATATACAATAAATGCATAACTTTCCAATACGGACCATGAATCCGGATACATATAGTTACTACCCAAATATATATATATATATATATATATATATATATATATATATATATAGATATAGATATATATATATATATGTATATATACAATACTAGGATCCTCTACGTATACTAGGAATTTATACAATACTTTACCGGCAACAAGGCCCCGGCTATACCTTACAATAAAAAATAGACTCAAAAGAGATAGCATGAATTACACACGGGCCCGGAAGGAAGTGGGGATCACCAGTACTTGCTGAAAGACGAGGAGGAGGCACCACTAATGGCGAACTGAGCTACCTGCTATGGACCCACCTACATCCATATAAAGATATAACGCCCCCGGCAAAAGGGACATTAGTACTATAGAATAGTACTAGCATGTATGAGAAAACTTTACCCAAAGTAAAATCAAGAAATGCACAGATAGAAAACAGTTAAAGGAACCAATACATAGTGCACAGTGATATAGCAACAAGTACAATTGAGAGCCTTACAGATTCTAATTTCAACACAATCACATTTCAGCCCTTATTACCTCTCCCCCCTTATTACTTCATGTTGCGGCGTGCAACCCGATCCCACCTTACATTTCTTGTTGTGGCATGCAACCCGATCTCAACTTACATTTTTCACTCCACCCTTGTTACCTCTCCTCCCTTATTACTTCGTGTTGCAGTGTGCAACCCGATCCCACCGTACAATATTACCCTTCGCCCTTATTACCTCTCCACCCTTATTACTTCGTGTTGCGGTGTGCAACCCGATCCCAACAGACCATCACATTTCATAGAAAATAATAACAGCCCACAATTAAATCACAGGGCTTCATACCCTCAAGAGTACAATTTCATAACACCCAAACAATCATGTGTTCACAAAATTCTTTATCATCCATTAATTCTACCACAAAGGTATTCATCAACAACAATATAATTTCGTTACCACCAACAAGCCATATGAAGTTAAGCCCCAATAAACCTTGCCGACAATGAGTCATATACGATATTTCCATGGTCATTTAGTTCAATTAGATCAATTCACATTTCTCTTTCATCACTTGTTACATAACCCTTATCACATAGATGTATTTACACATTTAGGTTTGCCATCATTCTTTCAGATCAACATACTCAAGCATTTAACAAACCCTGAACATGTTAAAGAAATCACATAGGTGTCACCTTTCACAATCACAATTATCACGATAATCGACTAAGGAAAATCAGAGAATGCAATATCACACCTCAACAAAACCGGGCAATCAATTCACATATACTCAGCAAGAAACTCATACTGAATATTTGGACACAAACATGGTGACTCTATGAAGATTAAAGTTAGCCATACATACCTCAAAGAGAATTCCTTAAGTTATACCGTACACCAACACCTCTAGCAATCACAATCTATAACGAGATAGCGGAAAGCATTAGTCCATTCAAACTTTGCTGCCTTCTGAATCAACTTTGTCAAAGGTGCTGAAAGGGAAGAAAATCCCTCTACAGATCTCCTGTAATAACCTGCCAAACCGAGAAAACTATGAACCTCTATCAGTGTCGTCTGTCTAGGCCAAGTCTTTACTGCCTTAATCTCTTGTGTATCAACCCGGATACATTCACTCGAAATGATATGCCCAATGAAAGCTACAGAGTTCAACCAGAATTCACATTTAGAGAATTTTGCATAAAACTTTCCTTTTTGTAGAACTCTGAGCAGAATACGCACATGATATGAATGCTTAGTCTCTGATCGAGAATACACCAATGTTCAATGTCGTCGATATATACAATTACGAATATATCTAAAAAGGACATGCACACACAGTTCATCAAAACCATGAATACTGCTAGGGCATTGGTCAAACCAAATGATATAACATGAAACTTAAAGTGCCTATATCTTGTCTTGAATGATGTCTTCGGAATATCTTCCTCCTTAACCCTTACCTAATGGTACCCGGACATCAAGTCTTTGAAAAACACCTGGCACCTTGCAGCTAATCAAATAAATCATCAACCCTTCGGAGTGGGTACTTATTCTTGATCGTCACCTGATTCAATTGTCTATAATCAATACACATATGTAAGGAACCATGTTTTTCCTTACAAATAAGACAGGTGCTCCCCACGGTGATGTACTAGGTCTAATAAAGCATTTTTCAAGCAAGTCCTTTAGTTGTTCCTTGAAATCCTTCAGCTCTAGGGGGGGGGGGGTCATTCTATAGGGACGAATATACATGGGATGAGTATCTGGTAGTAAGTCAATAGCAAACTCAATTTCTCGCTCTTGTTGAAGACCTGGAAGTTCATCAGGAAAAACATGGGGAAACTCATTAACCACAGGGATGGACTGAATGGTTGGTGCTCTATTTCTACATCCCGAACGTGAACTGAGTGGTAAACATATCCCTTTCTGATCATCTTCCTTGCCTTGAGATAGGAAATAAATCTGTCTCTCGGCGATGTCGTATTACCTTTCCACTCCAAAACGAGCTCCCCTGGAAATTGAAATCGAATTATCTTTGATCTACAATCAACATTGGCATGACAAGAAGCCAACAAATTCGTACCGATTATAAAATAATATTCTACCATATCTAACTCGATTAGGTCCGCTATGGTAGATCGACTATGAACCACTATTATACAACCCATATATAATCGCTTAGCTACCACTTAGTCCCCAACATGTGTGGATACCTCAAAAGTTTTAACCAATTCAGGTTTTATTCCAAACTTACCAGCAACCAACGGAGTAACATACGATAAGTTGGAACATGGGTCAATAAGTGCATATACATTGTATGAGAATACTGATAATATGTCGGTAACAACATCGGGTGATGACTCCTGATCATGTCGTCCTGCCAACGCATAAATGCGGTTCTGAGGATTGTGGATACCCAACTTTTCCCTAAAATATTTTTAAATGCATATATACCTTCAAAACTACGCACTAGCATCAATTGATATTTTTTCATAATTTCTACATTTTTTAAATTAATTTATCCCAGTATTTTTATTGATACAAATAATTACTAATTACATGAAAAATGTTTTTATAATAATTTTATGACTTATTTATACTATTTATATTTATATTAAGCTCGAACTATTTGCATAAATACCCACACTTACACTTTTTGGGTTACAATTGCAATAACAACCCATGCGTACATTATTGCATTATTTTACCATAAAATGGACCATTGTATTTTAAAATACTGAGTAATTAGTTTTCATCATTTTTATGCATAAAAATTATTTTTTATTATTTACTAACTATTTTTTACTAATTATTTTTGATTAAGTGGGTATTTAACAAGTAGCCTCTTTTAATTTAGTTCAATTGCCGACCTAGCCATATTATTACCCCCATCCCAGATTTTAATCATGGCCCAAATACCCTTAAGCCCAACCTGCACCTACCCGACCCAACCCCCCATCAAATCGTGGTCGTTGATCTTTTAGATAAACGGTCCACAATAAGCCTTACCATAATTAACCCCTAACCAACCCTAACTATTAATAACTTCTCCAACTCGGTCGCCTTTGAATCCCTCCTCCTCCATTCTCTCTCAACTCACTCCTAACCCTAAATCGAGGTCACCAGCGAGAAACCCCTACTATGGTGTTTACGCGTCCTCTGACAACCACTAGTCCCCTATACTCCATGTCTCTTTGATTTCATGATTGCTTGAGGAGATCCCAATTGATAGCCAACCGGATTCTGCCTGAAAATTGTTCACCGGCCATTTTTAGTTCGTATCCATAGTTTTGACCGAATTTCATTTCTCCACTATTTTTCTGAAAAAACCTAGTTATGGCTACTTGAATCCGTTTAGATCTTTGTAGATCTGAAACGGTTCGAGTATTATCTGGTGTTTTCCCTTGAATATCTCCTGTTTTGGTTAACTGTTTCAATTCCATTTGCTTTCTTCTGAAATTAGGGTTTGCCCCAAGTATATCTCAAAAAGGGTTTCTTTCTAACTTTTTCAGTGTTTAAACCAATTGTTTCTTTAACTAGCTTGACTGATCCTCGTGCATGTTACTGTGTGTTACACGTATGTCTTCAATTCTTTGGTTTCGATATTGTGCTTATCTCTGTGAACCATTTGTATTAACTTATTTCTATTTAGGAGCTTAAATGATTTTCCCTGTTAAAATCAGTATGTTGTGAGATTTCTACTTAATTGACTTCTATTAAGAATTTGAACGATTTCTTTCTTATTAAAATGAGAACCCTTTTGGATTCTTACTTGGTTGATTTCTATCTAAGGATTCAACTAATTCTTTCCTATAAAATTAGTACTCTTTGAAGATTTTACTGGTTGTTTCCTTTTAATTGCTCTGGTTAAAACCCGTGTGCATTGATTTTATTGGTCATCCTTGCCTTAATTACTCGTCCGCATGATTTTGTGATTTGTATATAATCCATTATTTGGTCTGATTTGGATTCTTGCCTTAATTAATTGTGTTGTTGATACCATTGATCAATTACCCCTAATTAAGGGGTCTCTTCCGGATGCCCTTATGACTAGTTGATTTTGTGACCCTGTGATTGCCCTTAATTGACTGATTTCTATTTCTTTTACCTTATTTGTCCTACTCCTAAAGTGATATAAATACACTTTTGTTTTTCCTCTCAACACACAAACAATAGTTCAGAATACACACACACTCTCAAATTATGTCTTCTTTCTCTTCTACTTGTAATAGCTACTGGTCTAGCTGGCTGAAAGCCAAGGCTAGACAGTGGCACTCTACTTGCTTTACATTTTGCACGTTGTTTCCTCAACTGGTATGTCTCTAGATCAATTCTGAAAGTAACTTTATGTGTTCCTTTGTGTAAATACATGCCTATTTCTGCAATGGTTAATTGGCTATGTATTTAATTGTCTTCATGTTTACTACTTTACCCAGTATGTTCAAGTTTTACCGTCTCTAGTTCAAGTGCTTAATCGAGCATTCCTAGATCTCATTTGTCTTGTTTGCATGTTTGTTCAGTTCCTTTTTACTACCCCTCAACTAGTATGTTCATGTTAGTATCTTAGACTCCTAATGTATTAGATTGATCCTACTTGGTATGACTAATGCACCCATGTCTTCAACATGACTATTCCCACGCTCTCTCTCTATGTTTTAATTTCCTTTTACCATGATTGACTTGTCAAGTCCCTGAATCAGTAGACTCCTAGTTGTTTTGTACAGTTGTTGTTCCATATGCTCCCCTTAGACTAGGTTCATGTGTTTCTGATATGAAGCTCTCTATGTTCCCAACCCCTTGACCTGTAAAACTGATTGCTGAATGGTTGTAAGTCTGAGCACTCTGAGTTTGTGGCCGTATGTTGATCTTCGTTCTTTTAAAAGTGATTTCAAAACTGGTTCTCACTCTTGGTTTTTCCCTAGAATTTGTTTCTATCCCTGAAAACCTTTCCACTCCTAAAAGTGTTATCTCAACACTGTCTTTAACAAGTTCTTTCAAAATTATGTCAAGCACTCTCAGTTCTACTCTTAAATTCTTAAGTTCTACCCCTCGAGTGTGTATACTGCCTAGGAATCCCTATGATTCCTCCGAACTCTGGTACACTGGGGCTGACCTTCTCCACACTGCACATAATCACTTCATATTCAAATGATCTTGGTATGAGCATTGCCCGGGATCCCTGAGGTCCTTAGGGAACTTTGACACACCAGAACAACTTATTTGGCTATGAGATTCTTGGTATCTAAGACTCTTTTGAAGAACTGGTGTCTCCAGGTTTTCTTTGGGCCTATTTGCAGGCTCCCTATAGTATAGCTTATATTTATTTACGAACTCATTCAATTCTGGTTTGTAATAATTATCTTTGTAAACAGATATTTGGAAAATTAGTAAAAGGGGAAGGATTTTTATATGACTTTGTTGGGAAATTGGGTAGAAATCATGCTTTAGGTTTATATTATGCCTATTTGTAGTAGAAATGATGCCTTTAGACCTATGATATGTTACTTGCATTAGAGATCGTGTTGTAGGACTGTTGTGTTATTTGCACTAGAAACTCTATCTTAGGATAATTACATTTTACTTGTTTTGCCTATTAGAAAACATGTTGTAGCTCAGTACTCCATTATCATGAAATTCTGCTTCTGCATAATCATGATCACCTAGAATTCATGTTTTTATGTTACTACTGTAATTCTGCCTAATAAAATGTCACGACCCGATTTACCCTCCGAAAGGCATCGTGATGGCACCTAGTCTCTACAACTAGGTAAGCCTAATTGCGGAAAAGATATTAAATAGAAGAAATAAAATAAACACGGAATAAAGTAAATCTACAAATTAAACATCGCTACTTGGCGCGCACAAAATACAACTTCCCAAAAACCCGGAATATCACTTTAGTCACAAGCTCTATCTCAAAATAGCTCTATACAACGCAAGGGAATTTACATGAAAAATCTATCTAAACCTGGAGTAGGAGGTGACTCGAAGGGCTCTGCGAACGCGGTAGAATTACCTTTCGGCCTCCTCGAAGCAACCGCTCGGACCCCTAGCCACGATACTGAGTGCTGGTACCTAGATCTGCACACGAAAATCCTGTGCAGGAAAGGGAATGAGTACACCACAATTGGTACCCAATATGTGCCAAGCCTAACCCCAGTAAAGTAGTGACGAGGTCAGGTTAAGGCTATACTGGATTTTTCATAAGTAAAACAGTGTAAAATAGTAAAGGGGAATATAATATCTAAGGTAAGCAGTAGGATCACATAAATCTGAGAAGTAAAACAACGTCATGGAGCCCTTGGATCAGTACAAATATCACACGGTGGAATATTTGGGGTTACGTTCCATAGTTCCAAATGTAAAGATGCAGTACAGAAGGAAAGCTCCCAGAATACATCTGTAGTCCCAATTTAAATATGCAGTATAGGGGGAAAGCTCCCGGAATACGTGTATAGTCCCAATTTAAATATGCGGTACAGGGGGAAAGCTCCCAGAATACGTCTGTAGTCCCAATTTAAATATGCAATGCGAATGAATGTCGGATATGGTGTATTTAAACATCTCAGGAAAACAATCACAAACAAGAACAAGATACAGACTAACACGGTGCACATTGTGTCAAATAGGGAATCTAGGTAAAACAGGTAGGCATGCTTCTTCCTAATCTAAACTACGCAAGTAGCACATTAAATAGGGAAAAGGAGTAAATTGATTTATTGCTTGGATAAGAAAAATGTAATTAAGCAATAATGGCCCGTGTACGTACTCGTCACCTCACGTACACTGCGCCCAAGGGGAAGTCCCCAGCACAGATTTAGGTAAGTCACTTACCTCGACTTCGGTACTCAACGCAAAACCACGCTCTTTCCACGAGTACTCGACTCCGAATAGCCCAAATCTATTCAATTACATTGCATAATGTAAATATAACTTTAAGGAATCAATATAACTAATTAGTTCGAAGCTAATATGCGAAGTTTGGAAAATTGTCGCAAAAAGTCCCCCGGGCCCGCATCTCGGAATCGGGTAAAAGTTACAAATTCCGGACACCCATTCACTCATGAGTCTAACCATACAAGAATTACTCTAATCGGATATCAAAATCTCGATCAAAACTCGCAAGGTTGGCCTAATAAATTTATCCAAACTTTTCCCAATATTTCACCATAAATTCGAAAGTACAGGGTAGATTCAAGTGTAATATCATGGAAATTAGTCTAAACCGAGTAGGAATACTTACCCAAATTGCCCAGGTGAAAATCTCTTCGAAAAATGCACTTTCCCGATCTCTAAATCATTTTAGAAATTATGAACTTCAAACCCTCGAATTTTGTATAAACAACCCAGGTAATCCGCACCTGCGACTCTTCGACCGCAACTGCGGAAAATCCATCGTAGGTGCGAAAACTCACTGAAGGGGATGGGGCCGCACCTGGGGTAACTGGGCAGCATCTGCAGATCCCAGACCGCACCGGCGAGACTGGTTGACTTTAACCTAACCCGCACCTGCGACTCTTTTTCGCACCTGCGTGTCTGCACCTACGGTTCCCCGTCCGTAGGTGCGAGACACCAGAACCAACAATGGTTCAGCTGTTTTGCATATTCAAAATTTCAGCCGTTGAGCAACTGAAACATCCCCGAGGCCCGCAGAACCTCAACCAAACTTACCAACAATTCCTAATACCTTATCCAAACTTAGTCGAGCGTTCAAAACCCATCACATAACATCAAAATCACCAATTATACATGGATTCAAGCCTAAGAACTTATGAAATTTCCAAAATCCACAACCGATGCCGAAACACGTCAAAACTAGTATGAATGACCTAAAATTTTACACACATGTCACAAATGACACAAGGGACCTACAACCATTATCGGAATTCCATTCCAAGCCCGATATCAAAATTTCACCTATCGACCGAAATCACTGAAATTCTAACTTTCGCCAATTCAATCCTAATTCTACTACAGACCTCGAAAACACACTCCGAACACGCTTTTAACTCCGAAATCATCCAGCGGAGCTAACGGAGTCGAAGAAATCCCATTTCGAACCCGTCTTCCCATAGTTCAGACTACGGTCAAATTTCTAAAGCTTAAGCTCACAAGCAGGGACTATGTGTCCAAAAACACTCTGAATTTCACGACTAATCATTTCGACAAGTCCCATATGCAGATATGAAGGTGGGGAAAGCAGTTATTAAGGGATCAGGGCGCTAACTCCCAAAATGACCGACCGGGTCGTTACATTCTCCCCCAATTAAGAAAATCGTTTGTCCTCGAACGGGTATAGGGACATACCTGAAGCTGCAAAAATATGAGGGTACTGATTGTGCATATCTTGCTCGGTCTCCCAAGTTGCCTCCTCGACCCGCTGACCCCTCCACTGAACCTTTACTGACGCAATATCCTTTGACCTGAGCTTTCTGACCTGTCTATCCAGTATAGCTACTAGCTCCTCGACATATGATAAATCTTTGTCCATGGACTGAACTGAAATCCAAAATATGATTCGGGTCACCGTGATACTTTCGGAGCATGGAGATGTGGAATACCGGATGAACTCATGCTGGGTTGGGAGGCACGACTAGCTCATAAGCAACCTCCCCAACATGTCTCAACACCTCAAAAGTGCCAATAAATCTCAGACTCATCTTACCCTTCTTCCCGAACCTCATGATGCCCTTCATAGGCGATACCCGAAGAAAAACTCGATCACCAGCCATATATGCCAAATCACTAACCTTCCGGTCCGCATAACTCTTCTTCCTGGACACTGTGCGAAGTCTCTCCTGAATCACCTTCACCTTGTTCAGGGCGTCCTGGACAAAACCTGTACCCAACAATGAGGCCTCGCCCGGCTCAAACCATCCCACTGGGGACCGGCACCTTCTACCATACAAAGCCTCATATGGTGCCATCTGAATGTTAGACTGATAGCTATTATTATAAGCACACTGTGCAAGTGGCAAGTATCGATCCCATGACCCTCCAAAATCCATCACACAGGAACAGAGCATATCCTAAAGAATCTGAATCGTGCGCTCGGACTGCCCGTCCGTCTGAGGTTGAAAGGTTGTACTCAGCTATACCCTGGTGCCTAGCTCCTGCTGAACGGCCCTCCAGAACCGTAAAGTGAAATTTGTACCTCTGTCGGAGTATGTAGTCAACACCGAGATGAAATGGGCTAACTTGGTTAGCCGATCTACAATCACTCAAATAGCATCGAACTTTTTCAAAGTCCAAGGAAGTCCAACCACAAAGTCCATGGTGATCCGCTCCCACTTACACTCTGGAAGCTCAATTTGCTGAAGTAACCCTCCTGACCTCTAATGCTCGTATTTGACTTGCTGACAGTTGAGACACTTAGCCACAAACTCCACTATATCATTTTTCATCTTCCTCCACCAATAGTGTTATCTTAGATCCTGGTACATCTTCGCGGTACCCGGATGAATGGAATACCGCGAGCTATGATCCTCTTCAAGAATCAACTCCCGAAGCCCATCGACACTGGGCACACAGATCTGACCCTGAATCCTCATCACACCGTCATCTCCTATAGTCACATCCCTAGCGTCACCTCGCCGAACACCGTCCTGAGGAACCAGAAGGTGGGGATCATCATACTGTCACTCTCGAATGCGATCATAAAGAGAAGACCGAGCCACCACATAAGCTAAAACCAGGAAAGGCTCGGAAAGATTCAACCTCGTGAACTGACTGGCTAAGGAATGGACATCCAAGGCTAAGGGCCTCTCAACTGGCAAAAGATATGCTAAACTCCCCAAACTCTCGGCCCGGCCACTCAAGGCGTTGGCCACTACATTGGCCTTCCCCGGGTGGTATAATAAAGTGATGTCATAGACCTTTAGTAACTCCAACCATCTCCGCTGGCGCAAATTGAGGTCCTTCTGCCTTAACAAGTGCTGCAAACTTCGGTAATCCGTAAAAATGTCTCATGGAACACCGTACAAATAATGACGCGAGATCTTCAGTGCATGAACAATGGCTGCTAAGTCGAGGTCATGAACCGGATAATTCTACTCATACACCTTCATATGTCTGGATGTGTAGGTAATTACCCTACCGTCCTGCATCAACACTGCTCCAAGGCCAATCCTTGAGGCATCACAGTAGACAGTGTAGGACCCCAAACCTGTATGCAGAAATAATACCGGTGTCACACCTCCTTTTTCCACTACCCCGGATTAATGAAGGGTAATAAGGGAGTTTTTCCAATTAAAGTGACATTATTCGGATTTGGGATTAATTTTAGTTTTCAAGGTCGCCACCCGGATTTTTTACGGTGTTCCGGGACACAATTTATTTATTGAAATCCCAAACCGAGGAAATTTTTGACTTTGTTTAAAAATGTCTACGAACCAGAAATCCGGGTAAGGAATTCTGTTAACCCGGGAGAAGGTGTTAGGCACTCCCGAATTCCGTGGTTCTAGCACGGTCGCTTAACTATTAATATTTTGCCTAATTATCTAATTATTTACATGTTTTAAACCTATTATGCTTTTTATACTTCTTACTTTTTAACCGCTTTTAGTATTTATGAATTTATCTTGAAACAAGTCACGATGGCGTGCACTTGTTTGTTTTTGGACATATTGTAACCGCGCCACATGAAATGCACCCACGATTACAACATGTGATTTTTATTATGGTTTTGAGTTAAAGTCGGGGACAATAGTTGCCGCACCCGAGTGTAGATTATATAGTCATGACTATGGTCATGACGATTAAATATGCCTATTTGAGGCGATATTCAATTATCCTCTAAGTTTTGGAATCTTTATCTAAAGTGCTATTTTTAATTTATAGATGTACATAAGCCATTTTGATATTTATGGGATTTGAGGTTAAAATGT